>JAPMUY010001388.1:132500-181000 GCA_026901105.3 Galaxias olidus
CTCAGTGATCAGATATGCATGACAAACAGGGTGTCCATATGTTACGACCCTTCAGCTATATGGCTGATCTAGGGCGCTGAAAGATCGAACACTTAACCAGATGAATACACGGTGGTGGAGAGAGTGAAACACAGGTAAGCCAAACCCAGATGGAAGGAATATAAGTATTTATTTACAGGGATAAACAAAAGCAAAAAGGGATACCACGGCTATACGAACGGTGCCAAATCAAAGAAACAAACAGAAAAGCTAAGCTGCCTACCACACGCTTGCTGTCAAAAGTACAGAGGGGGGGCACCGCTCCTAACCTACTGTTCCTAAACAGAGTATGATACTACGTGATGATTAAATGTAAACCCACGGGTATCTAAACTAGCCGCGCTCCAGGAGAAAACAAAGCACCGTACCTTGTACGGGCGAAATAGAGGGGGAGTGGGAGAAATACAAACACAAAACACAGTACCGAGTACTGGTAAAACTGGGGGAAAACGGGAAAGGAACAAACTAAACACTGTATATAATACAGTGACTAAAACAGGCAATATAACGAACCAGACAATACGCTAACCAACCAAACAAACAACACAGGGACTAAACCTACACAAACGAACAAACGAACAAACACCAAATAGACAGTTCTATCGAAGAGAGCGAGTTGAAACACTACTAAACACATACAGCATACAAGACTATCGCTCTTCCGAGACTGGCGGGGAGAAGGTTTAAATCTAGACGGATCGGCTCTTGATTGGTCCGTCAACAGATGGCTGATGGTGGGTGATGAGGGGGAGGGAACCAACGGCAAGCAGGCGGCAATCTGAATGAAGGGAATAGCGAAGGGAAAAACAGAAGGGAAGACAAAAATACACATACACACATACACAATGCAAACAATATGGACACCAAAATATGGGTGGCCGTAACACCATATTTTTATCTAGTTTGTTCGAGTATGATTTGTTAAGTTATGATTGGGGAGGGGGGGAGGGGGGGGAGGGGTTGAAAAATGTCCACTATATCGAAGTGACACACATGGGACAGATATGAGAAGCAGAAGAATGGGGACAAACAATGCACAGTGAAAAGAAATGTGTGCTACAAATGAACTGTGTCAGATGCTTTTTGCCAGCAGGTAAACAAGGCTCATCATTGAAAATCTGTCGTAAGCAACGGGCGACTTTTCTAATGAGGAGCTCAGAAGAGGATTCAAACAATCGACTGCAGGCTATTCAGTTCCACTAATTACATCATAGGCTAAGAATTGAGCTTAGCAAACTCTATTAGTTGATCATTCTCAGGAAATTTGCATAACACTGAAAGCATTTTTCTGACATCTGAAATGATGTGAAAAACAGTAAAACCGTAATGAAGAATGGAATGCACAATTAGGCACGCTTTCCTTATTTCCTTCAATGTAAAACATATCTTTAGACTGTTCTTCATGCAATTTAATTTGAATGATCTCTCAAAGCTCTTGAGCAGTAGCACTTGCCTGACTGAATTGCTCAAACTGCATGGGTTTTTAATCGAATACAAAGCAACATATTGGAGCTTGCTGCTGTTCCTTAGAAAACGTATACAACTAATCGCATCCATAAAGTGAGATGGTTAATCGAACAGCGCCCCTTTTTTAAGGACAGCGTCTCTACAGTATTTAAATACTGTTGATTTGCTGTCACCAACATTTGAAACCTTTTGTCGTTTACAGCAGACACTTCAAACAGGCAACTTAAGCGTGTTGCAAAAACAGTAAAAAGCCGGTTTATTCAGATTTGCTTTTAGTCTACGGGACACTTTACAAGGAGCCTGAATCCAATATAGTATGCATTTCTCAGAGTGACCATCCTTTTTACTCAAACCAAAAACGACTATATGTGATCGTATTGGGCAGGTGAAAATAATATGGAAAAATGAAATGCAAATCCCAGGTAAACTTCCAGTGAATACAGTAGTAGATATTGGAATGTAACTTAGGGGGAGACCATGGTGTTCAGAGATAGTTCACCTTAGCTGGGCTGAGCAGATAGCCGCAGTTTCTGTATCAGGAACTGAGGGTGTATGCCGAACTGCCCATGGGGGAAGGTATTACAGGGTCACACTTTCAGTTAATAAAGTCCGAAAACTTGTTGTACAATTTTGGATACTTGGACATAAATGTGATTTGGGTACTGTGATACATGAGTCACTTCTAGAGATGGGCGTCACCCCACAAAGTGTTTAGACGTTGTTAGACTTAGAGCATGTTAGACTTTAAAAGAATCCAGGCTTTGATCCTATTTAATACATAATCCTATAATGCCAACAGAAAACAACAGTTTAGCAGGTGTCTGCCCCCTTGGGCCAATTGATGGACCAAGGCCCCTTTGCCCTTACTGTACTTACCTATGCCATGTAAAGATCAGTGATGCAGAGCAAATTGAAGAGACACTATCGACGAGCAAAGACCACTTAAACGTCTATAATTCTGCGGCATGGGTTCTCAGAGATGAACCAGCATCAAGACTAAAGTGCAGCCCTTATGGGGGGGGGGGGGGGGGGGGGGTGTAAAAGTGGAACTTACATTGCCATAATGCTCGTGTGTAATATCGGTGATGGCCGAGAAGGCAGGATATCAATTCTTAATCTCTCCCTGCTGTTTGTGGTCACACGCCCTCCGTTGGCGGGAAGAGGAAAATGGATTCCATCTTTCGAATCAGGCTGAGCCGCTCGCTCAAAGGCAAAACGTTCCTTTTTTCCCCATTTCAATTAAAAATACATCTTGGCAAGTTTGTCGTCTGAGTGGGCCTCGTTATCATCGGTGGCATCTGGGAAGATCAACAATCAGACTGTGAGATTTACTTAAAGGCAGGGCGGTGGTGTACGTATACCTTCACTGAAAGGAAGAGTTCAGAGCGGGTTGTTCTCGAATAAAACCTGGATGTATTTAATAAAACCAATGATTGTTTTGTGGTCAGCAATTACCTCATGATTGATTTTAATATAACCCGTAGAATGAAGCCCTCACACAGTTGCTTGTCTGCCTTGCCCGTAGCTGTACCTCGATCTAATTACTGCAACGAATACCAAAACAATGCGGAAAGTTTTTGTTGAGAAGCACAGAAGCATCCCTCTTGTCTGAGAATGTTTGACAATGGCATCCTGCTGGTTGTGACCTACATTCTGCGGAGTAAACTCCAAGGTAAAGTGCTGGCAACAACAGGAAAAACAACATTTTTCACTGTACACTCAAATATGAAGGTACAATATCTCTTGGCATTTTTTCTAAGATCAGCTCATATATCTCATTCCAAGACATAAAAGCGCAAGGAGCCACCCCTTACTCTGTGAATTCAGTTAGTATATTCTTTTACACTAGAAGATACCGCAGCTATTCCTCTAAGGCTTGGGTACATAGCCTCTGTTACCGGTGTAGCTCACGTTGTTCTGCCTGGGAAAACTAAAAGGAAAAACAAAGGAACAAAGCTCCCTCCCTCCCGGTCTCTGGACGTGGTTAACCGTAACACGTGAAGGACCTTTGTGCTGTCTTTCACTGAGCAATCGACTCCACGTTCAGAGTGGCTCAGGGCCCAATGAGCTCATCACGGCCCCTGGTTTATTCAGCCCAAGCGTCCGCGGATCAGATCAAAGGGGACTCGCCCTCACAGGGAAACTCCTGCCCACGAAAAGGAGGTCCGATGATGAAATTGGGTTTGACAAAGCGGTTTGACTTGCACCGGAGTTGGCTTGGCGCTGCTCCTGGACGGGGAGGAGAAGCTCCTCCATCGGTAGTGATACACGATGGCTGACATATAGACTGGTCCACGATCATGTTCACTCCACAGCCGAGGGCAGGGGGTTTAATGGGCGACCAGTGCAGATTCAGACACATACCTTGTGAATTTGGAATAGAAACTGGTAAAAGGTCAAATTTGAGAGTTTTGAGGATTTTCTTCTTTTTTTTTTTTACTGTAAACCAGTCCTTTGAATATTACAATGAGTTCATATGACTATGGGTACTATGGGTAATGGTCAGGGTTTTGATGGTGTTTGTCAACATATTAAATTGCCAATGAGTCAGATGTAAATGCTCATGTTCAAATTAAACCAGACAATGTCAGCTAAGATAGGTCGTGCTCAGGCTACGATAGTGACGGTTGTATTGTTTGTTTATTTTCCAGGGAAAACTGTCTGAGCACACGCAAAAAGACACCCGCTTGTCATTATAAATGAATCATTGTACACGACCCTCCTCTCTGTTGATCATCTGCATCAAAAATACATGCCTCTGTATTAGACTTGCAAATTAAACAAGGGTAATAGAAAATGATTTGGTAGGACATAAACTGACATGGAGAGATCATTTCCCCGGAGAAACAAGCTTGATACTGATATGTGGGTTAGTAATGGGGTCTTTATGTTTCTCGCTTGCTGGCTTTGATTTAGCTTGTTACATAATAGTCTTAGGAAATACAAAATCTCTCCGTAGTCCTCAAATTATACTGCGGTTATCAAAAAGAAAAGGAGACATACTGTATAGCTATTGTCATCTGAACAAACTTTCCAAACCGTGGGCTATGGAATATGTCTGTTCAATCCGGTCTGTCTGAGAGTATAGGGTCTTTACCCACCGATACAGCCCTGTTAGCTGAATCTGTACGTCACATACACTAATGTTCTCTCCAAGGCGTTGTACAAGGGACTGTGTTCCCCCAGTCAGTGAATTTGCCTGTTTCAGTTCCTTTAGTTTATTAGTAAAGGGCCTGTGGATGGTTCTGTTATACGTGCAAACTTATCAGAATTGTGCTGCCTGTAAACTATTTCCCCTGGCATACAGATGGAGGCTAGTCCCTGAGCAAGATGTGAATTAGCATGCTGGGGGGGGGGGGGGGTAGCAGATTTCGCCAGCACTTGGTAGAGTTCCAGCTGTTTAAATGGCTTTCACCGTGATCAAAACCGTAAACATTCAAAGCAGGCCCACAGAAGACCTTTTTAATAAACCGCCAATTCATTAGAAAAGATTTCCCCTGAATATACTGCATGCTTAGTAAAAATGCATGACATGTTTTTAGTTTAATCACGTACATGTGCTATTTTATTGAGGTTCTGTGACACACATTAGCCACACAGAAGACGTTGCCAGTTCAACGGTGGCTTGCTTATGCATGCTGAATGAACAGACATGCAAGAAAGTTCAGCTGGACAAAAGTCATTGAACTTATTGATGACTAGTTTAAAATGATTTCAAATCACAGAGCCCAGCAAACTGTATCAGACAGACATTTGTTTCACCAAGTCATTGCTTGTGTAATGTAGCAATGACTTATCAATTTTAAAGGAAGGGAAGAAGCACGTCAAAGGACTGCAACAGGAAAAATACTGCAAGGACTTGTTTAATTGATGATAACCTATTTAAACTGATTTATGTAACAGCTGCAGATCGTAAACGGAGGAGAAACGTATGACCTTGTTTATAGAACAGGAAACACTGTAATTCTTGTTGTCAAAAGGATTACACCTACGTCAAGATGTTGAAGTTAGAGTCAGGGTTCTTGTGGTTTATCACTCTGTTTACACACATGAGTGAATCAGTGGAATGCAGGGAGAGGGGAGAAGGACACACCTCTGTTTCTATATAAGAAAGCTGGTAACAGAATAATGTTATTATTTCATTAGAGCAGCGGCTTAAATGCTGCGTGGGGTGATCCTTTTGCAAAATGTTTGAACCTTTTTGCAGAAGTACTTTGTTAAATAAAACTCTTGTATTGAACCATATTTCCTGATCTCCTTGTGTTTATTATTAGAAATGTCCATAACAATCTGGCGTAGTTGGCAGGATCTCTCGTTTGGGTAGATTCTGAACCCAGCAACCAAGGTGACTGATCATCTCGGAACAAAGTTCTGACCTCAGGAACCTTCCCATAAACGAAACGGAAAGCATTGAGGACCTGGAATTGGAGACGGATTCATCCTTCGCTGACATCCATAAAGAACAGAAAAGCAGTGAGAAGTTATAGGACAGTCTTTAATCGTTCTCCTGTTTTGGTGGAGACCGTAATATTGGCATCATGGACCAATTCCAGTGATATAATGTAAAAAAGCACGCCATCTTACATATTTGTCCTTTTTTAAACACGCTATAGGAAATTATTCATATCTGTATTGAAAACAGTACTACAACTGAATTTTTTTCAAATATCAACAGGTCTCAGTAGTCCATAGCTCAAGAATATCACCATTTCGACAATAGTCAATGTCTGTAGCAAACCTTTTCCGTCTGCCAAGCCGTCAGCCCATTAACAACATATAAAGTGTGTTGGGAAAAGGTGGCTTGTTCCATCTCACAGGTGGAAACACTGAAAAAACGCCCCTCTACTTATTCTCGCCAGCACGTCTAGTAATTGTGAACTGCATTATTCCCCGTTATTGAGCTGTGCGATCTTGAAGCTCGCCTGGCCAGACCGTTGTGGTGTTGGTCCATGTTTTACCGGCACCAGTTGCCTGTGGGTTGGTCTGTGGGCGGCAGGTGGTGCGGTGCACAGAGAGAGCCGCTAGGCTCTCCAAGAACATTCCTCAACCTCCCACTTTGCCTACCTGCACACCTCCTACCAGAGTTCTCTCTCTCGCGCTCTTTCTCTCTCTCTCTCTCTCGTTCTCTCTCTCCTGGCCTGCGGAGTGCGGGCAGCCATGGAAGAGGGGAGCTGGGAGTGCCTCACTGGGATTACGTCCCTCATCGGACTGGGATCCCAAAGTCAATCCAGTCCCTTCCGCACGAACATCCTGCATGAGAGGAGTGGGTGTGGGACAAAGACATACGGTGTCCATGTCCAGACCTTATGGGAGCAAGTGGGACTGCGTTCTCCCCAACTTCCCATGTGCTGCTGACCCTCTCAGACCGAGGAACACGCGTTGCAGCTCTATCAGTCTGACACCTCTCATGTCTCCGCGCCGCATTAGAATGCAGTGTGGCTCGTGGCAGAGTCAAAGGTCTCCCAGCACCATCGACACTGTTGGAAGGCGGCGTGCTGGAGGTGTTTATTTAGGTCTTATCAAGTCTCACCTCGCAGCCATCACCGTATCTACAGGATGGAGCTCGGAGGGGCGTGGGGTCAGGGGTCCTTGGCCGCGGCGTGTTGGTGAAGACTCGTGGGCGGCAGTCTGCTGTCTTCATGTGCCTGTTCACTGTTCTCTCTGGGAGAGGAAGCACGACTCTGTGTCTGTGTATTCCATGTGTATGAGTAAGACTGCAGGCCTCACCTGTGTGCTCGTGTGTGTGTGTTTGTGTGTGTGTGTGTGTGTGCGTGTGTGTGTGTGTGTGTGTGTGTGTGTGTGTGTGTGTGTGTGTGTGTGTGAAGGTGCGTTATATGAGTGTGTGGGTGGGTGTTTGTGCCATATGAGTGACTGTGCTTCTATAATGCAGAGACTGAGATTATTGTGGATAGACTGGAACCCCCCCCACCCCCACCCACCCACCGCCAGCCTTCACATCGCCTGCAGCCTATCGATCTGAGGACCTCAGCCTACTGTGCAGGTGGCTGTACTCCCTGTACCCTGCCCCTGCGCCCCCCCCCCCCCCGTCATCCCACATGGCTGCCGCCCCCAGACTTCAGCGCCATCCCCATGGGAAATCACAAGCTGCTCTAAAACTGTCAGGGAAGTTGAAGGGCTCCTGTTTGAAAACACACATTTTCATTTGAACCGTCCGTCCCCCCCCCCTCACCCCTCCGGAATCTTGAAGACTCTGGATCTCGACGACTAAGCTTGTTTTGAAGTAGTCTGTTTGTTTGTGTATGTGTGTGTGTGTGTGTGTGTGTGTGTGTGTGTGTGTGTGAGAGAGTGTGTGTGCACGTAAACGTGCGGGCTTGAGCATGTGAGTGGGCAGCCTCCCCTGGAGTTTTGTACAGCCGTGGTTTTTTTTTCTTTTTCCGTTTCTACACACTCTTTATCTGACATGGCCTGCTCTCTGGCTACTGAGTGACTACTCAGTACAACCACAACATGGTCTATACTTGGTCATACCAGGAACACCACTCAACAAGAACCTCGCCTCGCACTCATTCCATCAACAATGGCTCCCAGTCAATTTAGTATTTGAAACAGTACATTGGGTTGGTGTGCAAAAGGCACTAAAGTAGCGATGACTGAACGTTGTTGTTCCCCGTAGATCCACACATTCTTAATACATATCTCCTCAAATATTTAATGGTTCTGCAACTGTTCCTCTGGCTCGAGTTATTTCTTGCTGTCAGACCGTTGCTCTGTTTGAGGTTTTGTTTATACAGTGGTGTATGTATGTATGTATGTGTGTGTGTGTGTGTGTGTGTGTGTGTGTGTGTGTGTGTGTGTGTGTGTGTGTGTGGCTGTGGCTGTGGCTGTGGCTGTGGGTAGGTGTGTCTGTGGGTCTAATGTGCATCTGCATGGTCCACTGTGCCAAGTGAACAGAATTTCATTATGGAAAGGGAATACCTCTCTAGGTTTGTTTACATTGAAAATACGTGAAATGGTGGAGGAACAAGGATCAAAGTCACAACAGGACACGGCGTCTTTCTGAGACTTTGACCTTCCGTGGCACATTCAGACAGCAGGCGCATCGATTTGAAACAGTCCCCTTGGAGTCTTTGTAACTTCCTTTCTTCCCCTTTACAAACCACTTTGTGTACGTGGGTGTGGGTGGGTGAGCTCGTGTTTGTGCGAGTGTCTGCGCTACGGCGGCGGTCTATTTACAGAACACGGTGACCTCGCCTGCCGTGTGCTTGCTGCGGCACAATGAGGGGCCCCTGGGGACCCCAGCCTGTCTGCGAAGAGCCGCTGAGGGAATAGGCTCCACCAGCTAAATGGTGGGTGTCCGACGAGAGACACGGCGAGAGACAAGGGGGAGGGGGAGGGGGAGGGTGTGTTGATCAATGGCGGTGAATTCTGAGCTGCGGGATAAGCGGCGGAGAGCGAGGACGTGCGACGCGGGAATCGATTGGACCACAGGGGGAAGTCAAGGTCTCCCGTCACTCCAGCTGTGAAAATGGATTCCACCTCGTCGCCGTAAGTGTGATTGCCCCGGCGCCGCTCGCCGATATCCGCGAGTAATAAAGACCACAACGAATGGGTGAACGGGGGACACCTTTGTGTGAATGAGTCAAAACATAATGGAATACAAAAGTTAAGGGAACTTATACGAGATGTGACGTGACATGGCATGACAAACTCACGCAAAGGACGGGGCGGCTTAAAGCCTTAAGACTGAGGTCAAATGAAACACTCCTCATGCATGTACAATGATATGGATGATATTAAGCGCTTGGCCCTTGATAACAAGTTCAAATCAAATGTATTTACCATACAAAGAAAAACATTGTTGGCGCACAGGGGAAATAAACGCAATAGCCTTTGAACAAATCGCTTTGCTGCCTAGTTAAATCCGTTTAGCCATGGAACATATATGGGCGTCTCGAACCAGGTAGAAGAAACATGCCACATCATTGATTTTCATCCTCAGGTTGTTTTCCTTTGTTTGCGCTTGGGGAAGCATGATAATTCAATCAATTTTTATGTAATTTCGCTCAATCATCGTTCATATAACATAAATGTGTATCCACTGTGGACCATTGCTATCCTAGCTTGGAGCCAAGAACAATATGACAACGGGCATAATCTGTAACCGATAATACGATAATAGCTTCATCTTTGAAGAAAACCGGGGTTAGATGGGACCTAAGGCCTTGCAGCCGTACACACCATTTCTACTGTAACACTGTTTTCCCAGTTACTACTGTACTGCCGTGACCAACTTCCTGTTAGCTTCGCTTTTGTTCGACCATTTGGGGTTTATCCTGAATACAGAAGCGCACAGTTTCTGTGTCAAGTGCACTGACGGGAACCGAGAGTGACCACTGTAATCCATCTGCAATTTGCATACAAAACATGCTTTCCGGGGAAATAAGAGGCTTGTGTGTGGCCTAAGAGAGCGCAGCGAGCAAAGTCATTATGGTGAATAATGAGCCGCTAAAGGCACTGATGGTAAGCTTATTAGCCTAGCTTCCCTCTGTCTCTCTCACCTTGCGCAGAGTTTGTGATACCTCCCCACGAGCAGAGGAGGAGAATGAGATCCAATTACAGTACAAGCAGCAATGGGAGCCCTCTTGGAGAGTGAGCGTGCTGTCCGATTCTGGCAACGAGAGCAGCTGCTGATGCGCTGTGCAATGGTTTGGGAGAGGACGCTTTGAGCTCGCTTCAAGGCTTGTGAAGAAAAAAAAAGACGTCCGAATGACATTGGACTTATCTCCAAATCCTGGGTTTAATAGGGCAGAGTTAAACTCAAATGGTATTCCAACGTCATAGAAACCCTGTAATATGATATGTCAGGTTTTAGACTTCACACATGTCACCTGTTTTGATGCAGGTTGTGAAGACATTTTGGCCATTGAGGTGGTTGTGTATATGTGTTTTTTCTCGGGTGCAGCTGAAACTGCGTTGGGTTTAATGTACTGTCAAAAAGGACTCATTGTGTTGGGAAATGTTTGGTTGTTTCATAGATCTGCCCTAAGAATAAGGCTGTGCCTTTGCAAACTAAAATCAAATGATGGACAGTGCGATGCACAAGTTGAAGAACATTTGAGATCCAAAGGGAGTAAGATTTGTTATAGCTGTATCACATTACAAAACAAACTATTCAGCTTGTCAATGACTGTGAAGGCTTTATTTCATTCTGAAGTTTCTGTATTAAGTTCGCCTTGATAAAAATCAGTAAATTCACTTAATATGATTTTTAACAGTGCTAAGTGGAAACCACAACAGTGCTAAGTGGAAACCACAACACACAGTTGCGTATTCAAATGTGTTCTTAACAGCCGTTGTGTATTGTATTATACTTTTGACCCCAGTGTGACTTAGCAAATTTAACAATATAATTGACAGTACTGGGAAACTATCAAAATTCAAACTATCAAACTATCAAAATGTGATCATCAATACCACATTCCAGTGCTCATTATGAATGTCGTTAGATTCCCTTTTTTTAAAGAAAAAAAAAGTTTTATTCATAACATTATCAGTTTCTGTGTGCCGTTGGAAATACTGTATGACTTAGTCACAGGGACGCAACAAAGCATTGTAGAAAACAAAATCCAATGTCTGTATTTCCAGTCTCTTTCTTTCTCTCCTTCACCCCCCCCCCTCTCCATCTCTCTCTCTCTCTCCATCTCTCTCTCTCTCTCTCTCTCTCTCTCTCTCTCTCTCTCTCTCTCTCTCTCTCTCTCTCTCTCTCTCTCCAAGATCCACTGTTTGTGATGTGATCTTACGTCTAGGCCTCTTGCTATAAAACTCTGCAGCCTTTGGTGATATAGCATTATAGCAAAATAAGGCATTGGCTCAGTGCTTGCTAAGGCCCCAAAGAGATACACATTTAACCTTGGACAAAATGTTGATCCCAGTCTTTAAAGCAGTTGCAGTTTGCAGTGGGGGAGAATGTGACTAATACAGATTCCCTTTCAGCTTTCAATTATCAAGCAACACTTGAGCTTAGAAAATTAGTTCTGATTCTTTCATTCTGAGTGGTTCCAGGGATTTCTCTTGTTTGGAGAGTGACATCCTCAATTTAATATTACCTTGCCTTAATTAAAAACCAGCACACAATTGATTTCTGAAGCAGCAGTTTGCGTGAGAGTGGAGAGGGATTCACAGTCAGACAATAGCCGGTGAATAGCCCGCTGGGGTGTATAAAGAATGCCAAGTCAAAACTCCCTTCAGTATGGATTTCCTAGTCGTGAGATCCCGGAGAAAATCACCTACCTTTGTTCCGTATCCACGTTGAAAGAGCAAATTATAGTTGTTTTTTTAATCCTGATGAGAAAATCCCTCACCCTGACAAATTCAATTAAGGTCGCACCATGGGAAATGGTGTCTCCTCTATCTATTTCTATATTGATCTATATTTCCTCAGACTTTTCAAAGTTTTCCTCCCCTATCCACTACATCTACGACTTCCAAAGCCCACGCAAACAAAGCAAACAGACACTCACCACAGCAACAAGCAATTCGAAAATGAATGGTGCCATTTCACGCGTACTTTGTCCACATGCTGTGGTATTGAAGTGGGTTGCTTAAGCTATATCCCTTTTCAAGCACGAGGCAGCATGACTGCGCACTGTCGGAGGAAATGCTCCCCTGATGTCTGTAGGGCTTTTGTTCTGTCTCAGAGAATGCCCGAGCAGGAGGAAGCTCCACGGGGGAGCCCGGCACTCAGTGCTGGCTGAGGTAGGAAACTGTGTGAGCGAGATGAACTAATGGAAAGGTAGCGACAGACCACGGCTGGCGAGGACAGTGTTTCCCAACACAAACACCTGCACCCTCAGAAACACTATATCTTCGCATATTTGCATGCTTCACTCTCGCTTCAGTGAAACCAAAGGGCCGTGCGACGGCAACCGGAAAATCCATTTGAAAATGGGAACGGCTAGAAGGAGCGCTGATCGTAAAATGAGTCATGAGCCGAATTGATTGCCCCGGTCCGGGAGTAGAGAGCGTTTTTTGGTTTCGACTGGTCGAACGCTGTCAGACGCTGTAGGTGAGGTCTCCGCCTCTTGGCATTCTCCCGGCTGCGGCCTCACTCCGCCTGGCAGCAGGCTTGGCAGCCCTGTACAGGCTCTCTTTGATAGCCCGCTATGTTTACAGCGGGGATCAGTGAGTCTTTGACACGGAGAGGGAGGGAGGGAGGGAGGAAGGGAGGGTAAAATGATGGAGGAGGCAGAAAGGAGCGGGACACAAACATTTCGATTCTCGGAGGCTTCGTCGAGGGCACCATTAGAGTTGACTCTCCACGCGTTGACTTATCGCCTTTTCTCTTGTTTTCTCTCTCTCGTCTCAAGCCTTGGCTATCTAATAGCGAAGTAAGGAAGGGACAGGGATACCATTCAGTTCTCACAATTTTTCTGTTTCACCTCTTTCTCTGTCTACCCATATTTATTTAATTGTCTCTATCTTTCCCCCCCCCTCCCGCTCTCTCTCAATCACACACACACAGACACACACACACACACACACGCGCATATTCTCCCTGTCTACGTCAGCCTCTTTCTCAAGAGAATTGTGTCCTTGGTCCTTTAGTGCTCTATTGTCAAGAAGATGTGTGTCTTCTAATGGTCAAGGGACCACACACTATCGGATCCTGTCATCTATAATTGCTTGTCATCGTGCTTCCCTCCCCAATGGTCGACAATGTGGCCCCTTTGTGGTGTACTCCCTTCCACCCGACCATGGGGCCCCGTCTGGAATCCTTTCTTTCTGATCGAAGAGGAGCGAGCGTCTCGACGTGAGTTGGGGACGGTCTGTTGAAGCCTTTGAAATACATGGTTCGTGCACTCAATGAATGCCACCGCTTCAAGAAGAAAAACAAAAACCTTGGGATATGTGGGAGCCATCTTTGTGCAGAGAGCAATCAGAACAGTATTCTTGCTGCGTTGGTTAAATTTTTATTTTTTACATTATAAAGAAAGAACAAGGAACTATCGAATGCTGTGTTTTTATTAGGATTATAATGTGCAACTTGTACGGTAATTGTAGCCAAATTTGAACCTCACGACAGCATTGCAGCAAACAGATGGTCTCTCCATCTTGGTGTAACTACAAAGGTAATGGTATCATCGGTCCCTGCAATGCTGCTTGTTCTTTTGCATTTGTTTTTCAAAAAGATGCAAATCTGTTCAATTTAATTTCCATTTTCTTCTGCTTATGGCCGTACAGGGGGATGTAAACCATGCAAAGCCCAGATGCACCAAAAAGTATACAAAGCAGCTGCCTTCCAGGCATCCATGGTGGAAGATTTAGTTGAACAAAAAATAATTATTGCGCTTCCATGTCTTGGCAGTATCACTCAGGTAGAGAACATATATGATTATATCAGTGGTGAAGATGGCATAATGTTAATTTTTAATCTCTTTACTTTTTATAAATGAGCAGGGGGAGATGGTGTTGGGCAGAATTTGTTTTAAGAATCTCTCACGCTTACTTTCAGTTTGTTGTCAGTGTATTTGTACGGTTGCTGATTCAGGCAACAGAGAAGCCATGGCAAAAAAGGAGCAAGACCCAATGCACTACTTTCCTCTGAAGATTGATTTGCCAGATGTTCAGGCCAGATTCGGTAATAGGACCAACCATACCAAAAGATTTGCAAACTTACAAACAATTCAATCAAGATTGAATATGAGGAACTAAATCTGTTCCTCATGGTGAAAACATTTTTGTAAAGCACTGGTGGTGACAGTCATTTATTGTGAAATGTGGAAACTGCTCCTGCTCTATAAATAATTTTATACTTTGTGTTGTGATCAGTAACGTATACAGCATTTAAGAGGCCATTTGTACCTTACTGTCTGTTGATGGAATAACTTAAAACACAGTCTGGAGGTGAGGATATTTGTCCATCAGGCAGTGGCAGTGGATTTGGCTACACCACACATTTACACACACACACACACACACACACACACACACACACACACACACACACACACACACACACACACGTCTCTTGTGCTATTTCAATCAATATCTAGTCTGAGCCTCCAGATTCCTCCAGCTAAAGGCAATTGGAATGGCAGGGCCTACCGTATATTATCCTTGACACTTTACAGGTCTGGCAATATTGTTGATGCCAGTCACACCGGCCACTAAATACTGCCGTAAACATTACCTATCACTTGTCATAACTACCCGTGACAACATCTGTTGAGATGTGAACATCATCAGGTGGTTCAATACAAATAAGCCCTGTATTACCTGCTTGCAGTTTTATGGCTAAATCAATGAACTGAAACAGCTCCACTTACAACCATTTAGTTCAGGCACCACCTCTAACAATTTCTAACATAGCGGATTCAGAGTGCATGAAGGGTCTATGTATGCATCAGTCAAATCGGATCACCCTTTTTGATTAACGTCATGTAGTTTCTCAACATATTGTACATCGATGACAAAGCTAGAACTTGGGGATGTCAGTGAGGTCTTTGCGTTTCACCTCCCCTCACTGTGCCTTTTTGTGTCTTCCCCAGAAGAGCTTGCTTTGGTTCTCAGGGGTTAACGTGTGTTGAGATGTCATTGGCCCGCTGAGCAGGAAGCCTTTCTACCTCTGCCAAGAGCACCCAGAGCCAGGGCCAGCTGGTCTGGCCTGGGATCAGCCCATAGCAGACCTTGGGTCGCACTATCATCTTGGCAGGGGGGGTTCCGCAGTGGACGAAGCCCCTTTGGATGAGGCTCATAGGGGAGGGGTTTAGGGGTGACACATGCCATTGTTTTGGTCACGCATAAACGACCTAACAACGGCCGAAGTGGAGAGGAGAGTTTAATTTGAAAAAGCCAAGCAGGCATGTCTACCCTTTCAAAGCCATTCATCTACATTAAACTGTATCGATAAACATTTGCATTTGGGTCAGACCTTGTCACTGGTTTAGGGAGGTCGTGCCAGTAATAACAAACCTTTTTTGAATGAGTGGCAAGTGTGGATCGGTGAAAAAGATATGCATACACTACGGTGGGGTCGTTTGGGTCTTCCATCAAAGGAAAGAAGCCAGTTCATTTGATCCCTTGTCGAAAAAACACCGCTTTTTGGGGGAGGTGACACAATTAAGAAGAGTGCTTCTTGGCAACAGGGAAGCAATTTATCATTTATACCTTTAACTGAGCATTCTTTAGTTTAGTGGTTAATTGTTTTTCTTTAGTAATATGGCATGCAATAGTCAGGAAAACCTATAGCACATCTCATGCACATATATCAATACAGTAACATCATATTTTACAGTAATCGGCTTCTGAACAAAACGAGAAATGTCTGTGTCAGAAGGAAAAGTATAATATTTTCTAATCAATAAAACATTAATTTTTTTCATCAAGCATGAGGGCCGACCTTCTCCTATATATTATACTACGTGCCATACTTGGGTTAAAATACAAGGATAGATGTGTTTATTTTAGTGTCACAGTGATTAGTGGCTTGAGGTCCCATCGGTGGGAGCCTCACAGGGGAACATGCACATACCCAGAACTGTCAGAGAAGAAGAGAGCCGCATGAGAGCCTTCTGGAAAACTAGGTGAAACAGAAAAACTGGAATTTACAACATAGGCTCTGGACAGAGGCAGGATGTCTGTGAATTGCATTGCATTTCATTGCATTTATCAGTTTGACTGCACGTTGAGAAATAATTTATTGTGCCTTATGGCATAATTTTAAACTATGCTAATGTTCTACTAAGCTTCACACACATTTTCACACATTTTTTTACATTTTCTGTTTACATTTTGAGAACCTTGAGCAAGTTATATAATTAATTAAACTGTCAGAGTAGACTTGATTTTAGTTTTAACTTAGTTCTGATCATTTAAGATCAACTTTAAGTGGTGAAAATCGAATAATTAAAATATGGGATGGCTCAATATTGGTGCATTGAGACCTTTTCCTGATTAGTTTATAGGTTGCTAAATAGATTATATTATTTAAATGTGTATACCATTAGTAAAGCATGTACAATACTTGGGGCTACATAAGATGATGGAAAAGAAACATATGCTGAGAATATTGTAATTTACACTGTTGACGACATGCTACCATATTGTGAGATAAATAATTATATAGTGCTTTTCTAAATGCACCCTTGACAGCTCTTAATTTGACATATCTATCAGCAAAGATCAGAAGTGCAGTAGACTGTGCTGTGCCTATAGGAACACTGTGAACATATTACATATTAAGCAGCAAACGACATGACATTTAGCTAACGATGACAAATGCAACTGTTTATTCAAATGCAAAACTGACGTGGTTAAAACAACAGATATTTTAGAGCGCACACTGAAGGACTTAGAGAGACTGAGATCTCTTTACAACACCCTGACAAGAGGTAAGCCTTCCTGATCCGCAGCACACAAAGAGCCTGTTTGTGGGAGCGCAAGTATTTCAGCACCTCTGAGAATAAGACAAAGAGAGCTAGGGCAGGAAATAAAGAGATAGGCAGTGAAGTTTCCAGTGAAAACGAAAGAGAGCGAGAGAGCGCGAGAGAGAGAGAAAGAGATAGGCTGTTTCTGCCTTGTTGCCTGGGAGATTCATTACCTTCCTCATCAATCATCGCTGGCTGATGAAATTGTTCCTGCCCAAAGCGGTCTCCTCTGGCTCCAATGTGCAGACCTGGCATAAATCCCACCGCCAGAACTCCGTAATAGAAGTAGAGGTGGATTATATGGTGCAAATTAATTGTCACCTCCACTCGCGGCGTTTTCACCCCATCTTCCCGGAGCAGTGGAGCATGGGGGAAAATGCATCTCGTTTCAGTTTCCATCTATCTCAGTGTATGTATTTGTACTATGGAGAGAGATGGATTTTTTGGGGGGGGGAATGCTAAGCCATTTCGAGACAGAAGCTTGGCGTGACATTCTTTGCACATAGCAGGGAAAGCATTGCAGTCAAAGCCATCCGTCTCAATACTTTCCATTGTATTTCAGTGTAATTGTGAAGTGATTCCAACTTGTATAGTTTGTATTGTTAGTCTAATGCATGGCCTCAACAACATTTTCAGCTATGTAACGTTGCCCCTTCCATCATTGATTTAAAATGGTAACACAATTTGAAGTTAACAGGACTTTAATGATGAGGCACGTACGTTTGCAGATTTCTGGACACGTACAAAGAAGGAACTAGAAATACTTTTTGTCTACAAACGCAGTCTATGGTAAATGTCTTGGGAACAACAACGTGAAACATTTAACAGGGCTGGTGTTGTGCTGTTTGCTTGGCATCTATTTCTGATTGCAGTGTTTTGGGGTTTTATCAGGGGAGGGGATGCTGCAAATTTGCCTCTGTGCCCGTGCTGCTGATATCCTCCTCACACTGTTAAATCTCCCTTTTTGGAGTGTTATGGTTCAGCGGGCAGGCTGGTGTTAGAAGGGAACGGATCCTACAGTACAGTGTGTCCCTCTCTCTTGGCCAGTGCTGTGGCTCCATACCACATTTAAATATTCATGTGCCAGAAGTGGTGTTGCTCAGTGTGACTCTGATACGGCAGCGGGTGATTTGGTGAACAGTGCGGCTTTGGTCGTTTTGAGTTTGAGAGAGCCTTCGCTCCCGTGTCCTGTGCTCTGCCTGTTCCTGCCTATACCAAACCTTGGTTGCGTTGTTTTTATTTGTAGAGTCAATTATACTTCTTCCTACTCATTTTCGAACAAACGATGATTGAAAATTATGTGAGTGTGCATATTATTATTATTTTTTTATTATATATATATATTTATATATAATATTTACTTTTTTGGATTATTGGTTATATGTATTTACTGATTTATTCAAATATTAATTATTATTTTGTTTATTTTACTTTATTATTATTATTGTTATTATTTTTGTCTTAGGTGATTGCACGCTGGAAACGTTTGTTCGAAATAAACTAAACTAAACTAAACTAAATTATATCCTATGAGTGAAAGACTCAGCTTGGTAGCACAAAACAATAATACACTATCTCTTCAAGACCTTAAACTACAATTGCACATTTAGAGGTCCCAACAAGCCTTTATCGTGCGTCGTCCCCATTGCCTTTCATCTGGAAGAATCCTTTATAATCCTCACTACATCCAACACTTGATCTTTGACTCGGCGCTCTGCTTTGATGGATTGCATGTAGTCCTGACCTTGCTCTCTAGCCTCATCTACCTCGCTCTTACACCCGTTAAGGAGAGCGGCCGACATTGTGATGGGAGGGAGACACTGGTGAAAAGCGTTTGTCGGGATCTTGATCGCACTGGGCCTCCCACACACTTGTAACTGGGCCACTCTACTTGTCTACTAGTCTCCCAGTTCCTGCCGCTGAAAAACACCCCCACAGCATGATGCTGCCACCACCATGCTTCACTGTAGGGATGGTATTGGCCAGGTGATGAGCAGTGCCTGGTTTCCTCCAGACATGACGCTTGGCATTCAGTCCAAAGAGTTCAATCTTGGTTTCATCAGACCAGAGAATTTTGTTTCTTATGGTCTGAGAGTCCTTTGGGTGCCTTTCGGCAAACAAAGCGGGCTGTCATGTGCCTTTTACTGAGGAGTGGCTTCCGTCTGGCCACTCTACCATAAAGGCCTGATTGGTGGAGTGCTGCAGAGATGGTTGTCCTTCTGGAAGGTTCTCCCATCTCCACAGAGGAACACTGGAGCTCTGTCAGAGTGACCATTGGGTTCTTGGTCACCTCCCTGACGAAGGCCCTTCTTCCCCGATTGCTCAGTTTGGCCGGGCGGCCAGCTCTAGGAAGAGTCCTGGTGGTTCCAAACTTCTTCCATTTGTGAATGATGGAGACCACTGTGCTCATTGGGACCTTCAATGCTGCAGAAATTTTTTGGGACCCTTCCCCAGATCTGTGCCTCGATACAGTCCTGTCTCAGAGGTCTACAGACAATTCCTTGGACTTCATAACTTGGTTTGTGCTCTGACATGAACTGTCAACTGTGGGACCTTATATAAACAAGTGTGTGCCTTTCCAAATCATGTCCAATCAATTGAATTTACCACAGGTGGACTCCAATCAAGTTGTAGAAACATCTCAAGGATGATCAGTGGAAAGGGGATGGCCCTGAGCTCAATTTTGAGTGTCACAGCAAAGGGTGTGAATACTTATGTACATGTGATATTTCATTTTTTTATTTTTAATACATTTGCGAAAAAAAGAAAAAAAAAATGTTTCACTTTGTCATTATGCGGTATGGTATGTAGAATGTTGAGAAATTGTTTTAATTTAATCCATTTTGGAAATAGGCTGTAACATAATAAAATGTGGAAAAAGTGAAGGGGTATGAATACTTTCCAGATGCACTGTATATACATAAAAAGCTTAAAAAAATTATTTTGAACAAATGAATCAGATCGTTGGAAACTCTACGCACCAGGCCAAAGTACGTGTTTTAAGCTCTAAATCATTCATCCAGAGCAATTTACCTTTGTTTCACCTTATTGTCCTCAACCAGCACTGGCAATTGCTTCAACTTTGTCCTCTCCATTCTAATTTAAATAAGTTATGCCTGTGACATTATACCAGCTGTTAAAAGCAGATGTGAATAGGCATGAAAGCTTGAGCAGACAGCCGTTATGTATTATGAATGGTGTGTTTTTGTGGACAGTCCACAGAGCCTGCGGTCCGGGGCGCCGAGTTCCCAGAGTTTATGCAGCCACCTCTGTGTTCTACACCATTAAAGTAATATGGCGCGAAGCAGAACATGCCCTCTGCATGATTTAACACGCACTCTCCAAGTTCATATGTTCCACGGCCGTCTGTGGTTGCCACCGTCATGCCATGGAAAAGGCAACGAGGTGTCGCCAGGCTTGCACAATGCCTTGGGTCAATAGGACATTTTACAGCAGGCGCGCATGGATTTCTCATGTGGTGAGCCCCTTTTTGGTTGATATGACGGAAAGCTATATTTGTTTGAGGAAATGTATTTGCAGTTTGATGAGCACTAGCTTGCTGAAAAAATGCCACTTCGGCAATCATTTTTGTTATACGCGGACATATTGGAAATTAAGATAATAACGACAGATCACGCATAGTATAACAGTACATTAAATACTTTGAGTTAGGTTTGTTCATTACTATGTTCAAAGCAGAGACTGTTCAAACTAATTTGAGGCCCATTTTGTAATGTCTTTCAAAAGAAAGAGACAGGGACCTACATACAGCCCTACCCCCACCACCACTAGATCAAATAGTAGCTACCAAAAGAATACACAGCTCATTTGTAACTATCTTGATCCCCTGAGCTCTTTGTTTTAGTTCCACGTTCCCCTGTCTCGTGGAGTACATTGATCAGCTTTTCCCAAAGTCCACCTCATTAGTTTTTAATGCGGGACCCATCGGCAAGGTCACGGTCGCCCCGGCAAAGCACCGTTGTCAGGATGATATCGGGAATAATGAAAAGCTCCCTCAGCTATGCTGGGGAGAAAATCACTTCACATGTTCACTGTTCCAAGGGTCCAGAAAATTCTCTCACTACACATTTAAAGGAAAGAGAGTGGATTTGAGGCGGGGTAGAGGCAGGGAATGGGATCTGCTAAGAATGCAGGGCATCTGTGTAATGAAAAAGGTCACTGTTTATTATCTCCCAGTACAGTGGTTGGTAAATGTGTGAATATCTACAGCATTATCGTAGGCACGTGACTACGTCCACAACATTGGTAATAATGTATAATAGTCACATAATCAGGCTGAGGCAAGTTGTTAAGTTTGAACATAGTCACGCAAGCTACTAAGATCATTGTGTACATGTATACTTTGCTAGTGTAAGTGTGTGTGTGTGTGTGTGTTTGGGGGGGGGGGGGCACATTGCACATGCATCAACGTGTCAGGGGCACTCACAAACCCAAAGAAGCTTGTAGGAGCTAAAGTCCTTAGCTTTGTTAAAGCCAATGGGATAGGCACATGACGGCACATCCATCCAACCAATTAAATAGCAGGTCTAATGTTGAGAGCCAGTTCAGAATCACGGCTACAAGTAACACATTCCTCAAGTGTTATTCTAAAGACTGCCAGGGTACACCTCATTGAAGCACATGACCGGATACACCGTCACTCTGGCAACCCTCCTCCCCCATTTAGGCTGGCATATACCCCCCACCTCATCAGTGTTTGTGATCCAGCCAAGGTCCTCACACGCTTCCTAGAGACATCTCACAACAGAGAGAGAGACAGAGAGAGAGAGAGAGAGAGAGAGGGAGAGAGAGAGAGAGAGAAAGAGAGAGAGAGAGAGAGAACGAGAGTGGGACACGTTGGACGGGTGCAACCGTGTCACAATTGAAAGCCGGGTGGTGGAGTGCGGTTTCTCCCAGGGCCCGATGCGGGATAACAACCGGAGAGCTGCCTCGTGCACAAGCCATAACAGCCATCTCTGGCAGCCTGGTGGGAGTGGGCCTGTCACGAGCCAGGCCCCGGCTTCCCTCTGCCTCCCTCTGCTTCCCTCTAACAAGCACACACCTCCTCGGCACCTATCAGGGCCCATGTATCCAAATTCCACACCTGGTTAAGTCTGTCTAATGATTCCTCCACGCGGCAGTCGGCCGTGCTTGGTATATATATATATATATATATATATATATATATATATATATATATATATATATATATATATATATATATATATATATATATATATATATATATATATATATATATATAAGTGCTCCTCGTGTCTCCGACCGGCATGGCGAGCGTGAGGAGGGTCCTGCAAGTGGTGTAAAACCTCCCCGATGAGACGGCTAGTCATTATACCGGAGGGGAAGTCTTTGCCGGCGGTGCGGGGTTCATTAAGTCCATTGTTGGAGAGCTAGTGAGGAGTTCTCTGACAGGGGCACTGTTAGTTTACAAAACAGTCATCTTTGTGTCCACAGATTGGCGCTCGAGATTGTTCAATTGATACGAGAAAATCCATTATGTGGTCATATGTTAGACGAGACAATGGTATTTTAAGTATATTCATAAAATACTGTGCACAGAGAATTTGAGATTGAAATCAATCATATTTAAGTATGGTGTAAGTGCATTAGCAAAATCTGTATAATTTAGATATTGTTCAGGTAACATACATTCTTGACAAATATGTACATTTGATACTTCATCAGATTCAATAGTTCAAATGTGACAAATGTAGCCGTTAAACGGCATAAATAGCAATCTGGTGGACTCTTTAAAAAATTATAAGAATATAATTATTCCTGTGATTTTAGTTCCCTAGCGCTGCAACGTCCCGCATGTAATCGATATGTACAAGTACGTTTCTGTCCCAATTGGTGCCCAGATGCCTGAAAACTGACATTTGACCTTATTTGAAGATTTGTTAAACATTTAGACCCCCTTATTATAGCATGCTACTGTCGTAAAAAGAGAAGCAAAGCACATCAATATTTTAAAGACTTCCAAAAGCTAACAAAACAGTGCCCGTGTCCATTGCCAGCTGTAAAGATTCAAAGGTTATTTAAAGGCTAAGAATAGCCCTTTCACTAGCTCACCTTTGAAACTGGCAATTACTTTAGGGACCACCAACCCATGCTCTTACAAAGTACACACATTGATGGCACATACATTCATGTGCAAGGAAAACATCAACTACATCCTTGAATTCCCAATCAAATATTTAGCAGCGGTGCAAAGTAGCCTCCTTTTTTCTGTTTCAATGTGGCTCCAAAAGTCATGGATTGTAAACTCTTTTGACCCTCTGGCATCAATAGGTTTGGTCTTGCACCTTCTAGGTTAAATGTGTTGTATTGTGGCCAAAATCCTATTTGGCATCAGTTTAAGATTGAGACGAATGCAGTTTAGTAAAAGCAATCAACTCTGATGTGTTTAGTCGAATCGGAAACTCATCACTGATTGTGCACCAAGTACATCATAAGTCAAAATCTATATTGTCCTCATCCCAGAGTAATGACTAATACGCACGTGATGCTTCTAATGGGAATTGGAATTCTGCCGATGTAATCAAACGGAGCGGCACCAGGTCTGGCTGCCTGTTGTAAGTAAAGCCACTCGATGTCCCGTCATGACATTGTCGTTCCGTGTTACACCGGGAGGCATTTGACTGCAGGCAACATTGTTGACCTTTCGGCGAGGGGAACACAGGGTCAGCGGATAGATCACTCTGGAGGACAACATCTGTAGGCTGTTGTGCCACCATGCAATGACAATAGCAGGGTCATGGCTGACTTTCTTCCTTTCACACGCCTAATGTGACTTTAAGAAACATACTTGTTTGTGTTATGCTTCCCATTCATACATTATCACAAGCCTCTTACACCGCAAACTAAATGTCTTTGTGCTTGGGAGTTAGATTTCTCTTGGCAGAGCACAGTAGCAGGGTCAGTAATCTGGGTGACTAAATATGCAGCGTTGAATGGTTTTTGATGAGCTGGTTTTCCCAAAAATTTGAGCTCCAATGTTTCAACACATTAAGATGATATATATTTTGGGTTTATTTGGGCCATCTAAATACGACCGACTTGCTTGTTGCAATCCTTTAGAAACAGGAGTTTTTCCCCACCGTGGATTTAGGCGTTTACAAAGAAACTCTTGTCAACTCCAGATCAATTGGCTTTACATATAGCTACATCTTTAGAGTTCATTGGGGTTGCACAATTTACAAACCGGTAAAAAAAATTAACAAACACATAGTATGGCACATGTTTCTAATTGCATACAAGCTCCCCTAATGTTAAAAGAAAATGCATGTACAAAATCAGACAAAGGCCTATTATGAAAAAAGTAAGATTGCACCATGACCTTGAGCTGTTATCCATTGATACAGAATGACTGTCATACGCCTCAGCATAGGAACACAACAAGGAACATGACAGACTCTGCTAACACGGCATAATAATAGGTTGGCCAGCAACCAGTCACTTCCAATTGTTTCACCCGCACAGGAATTCACAGGTGGATACTCTAGAGTGGAAAAGCATTTGTCTGCCTGTTACTTACTATTCCACCCGTCTGTCACATGAATATTGAATCTTCCACAAAGCCACGTTAAACACAGGCACCGAGACGGCTGATGTGACCGTCTTCTGCACTCACCCCGTGGGCGGGGAATCCCAGGTGAGAGGGCCTTTTGCCTTTCCGGAGCGTGAGCCCCATGCTATCACCTTGTAAAGCCGCTACCTGATGGCAGTGTCCACCTCGTCCACTACACTGCAGAGCACATTAATTAAACAGATGCATCTGCCAATGAAACAGTAAAGACTGGGTACTCCAGTTGAAAAGGGGTCTTTCTATGCGCCGCTGAGGAATAGGCGGAACAAGTGAACAAGATTTTGACGGCACAGCATGCCGCTGTTGTTTTTGTGATGGGATCTCCCTCTGAGATGTTTGCCTGTGAGCTGACAAGTCACTGGCGGGTCTGTCTGGGTTGTTGTGTGAGCGTGTCCATCTGTTTGGTGAAATGTCTAGCATTCATAAGGGGTCTGCCTCATTGGCTTTGGTTGGGAGTTTTTTTAAAAACTTTTTTTGGATTGAACATTTTCTCTATCCTTTTCTGTTCCTATACCTTACGTGTAGGAATGTAACGATATTCCACGAGACAGTTAAATCACGATGCACATATGTGACGATTCATATCGGTAACATGAAACATGAATTGCAATACAAAGGGCTCTAAAGCTAAACGTTGGCTCCTTCTCTAGCTGAGGCTAACGCTAACGGTTTTATATCGTGCTGTGATGTCTGTCATAGTTACATAAATGGTCATGATGGCCATAACTATGACAGACTCGTGTAAAATTATGTTTCATAAATGGGTAGTTGTTTCAGCGGTCTCTCGGACAGCTGTTACGTTCACATGCGGCTCTGTTGACCTGGTAACGAGTGCCAACCTCATGTGAAAGTAATAGTATAGTAAAACTGCCTTCTTTTTTTATGAATGGAATCAGATTGTTGCGTGTGATTTCAGAATACGATAATTATACTGTCAGATTGTTATTGAATATGTATAGACTTGTGAATGTTTTGCATAATTTATTCCCTACCTCAGAAATAACAAGTATTTTGTAGTTTATGTCGAGGAAATAATGAAAGGAATATTTTTTAGTCATAATTTGTCTTCAATATCATTAAATTTTTTATCGTGAGAAAATCGTGCAGCAAATCCAGCATCATGAATCGTACCGAATCGTGAGTTGAGTGAATCGTTACAGCCCTACTGATGTGTCTTCCCCATATTGTGTGTGTGTGTGTGTGTGTGTGTGTGTGTGTGTGTGTGTGTGTGTGTGTGTGTGTGTGTGTGTGTGTGTGTGTGTGTGTATGGCCACATACAAGTCTTTGATGTTATGATCAGGACCTTTTTCAGACGCTAGCATTAGTCCTGTGGGATGCGTCGCACATGTGTGGAGAGAAAGGCAGCTCCATGCTCATGTGTGATGCAGCCCTGGGGAACTGACCTGATCTGATTTCCTACCCGCTGCCTGCAGAGAGAAAACACGGCCCATGCAGTTTGATAGTGAATTACAGATGAAGACAAGTCAATGGAAACCTGCTTGAACTTGCTTGTATGTTCTCTTTGATCTGTCCGCCAGCAAGGCTTTGAAGGCTGTAGACTGTTTGAGGCAGTAGCTTTGCGTTTGTGAAGTCTCGATGTGGATCGGGTGCAGTAGGATGTAAGACCGTAATCAGTCCACCTTTATGTACTTTACTTTTATTGATATTACCAGCGTTGAAAAGATATGTTGACATTTTGTCCAAACCAGACACTTCTTCCTCCTTAGCCCTTTTTCCATTTGAACTTTATTAGCATGTTTTCAGTCGTGTCTACATGCATTTACCTTTTAATAATTGTAATGTATGTGTGGTCAGCTATACCGTAGCCTTCATAAGAGAACTTTCAATATGAATTTGCGCCTGCAATGTCCTCAATAAAGTGATCATTGTGACAGCAGCCCAGTGGAAAAATTATTGGGTAACTATTTAAGGCACATGCCAGCAAGTAAGCACAGGAAAACATTTCACTTTTATAGACGGTGCATTAAGTGGTTGTTATGGCAAAATTTATAGCTCCATCTTACAAGGTTCTACCGTTTTGAGGTTACTCCACCAAGTGGTAAAAAAGACTGGTAATAATCTCAATAAGGTACTGTATGTTCAACACAAGCCTGTAAAACTACAGTGGAAGGGGGAGGGTGAAGGTGTAAAGAGCATGGGAGGATACACCAGTGTGCGGAACGAGATGGGGTGAGAGTTGGAGGGGATCCCAATGCCTCACTGCTGGTGTGTTAGCTAGCTTCTAATAACAGAATGTATAATGAATTATTAAGTTAACAATGGTTTTCATTATGTGCAGCTGTAGATGCATGCGTCTTTCAAAACACTAGAAACGTATGAAGATTTAAACACCCTCTCATGCTTACTGTGGATTTAATCATTCTATGCATTTATAATATGCACAAATCTCTAATGTCATTTTTAACTAACAGAACCTTTCAACTTATGAGATATGGTGCTAATGAGCCGGTGTTATTAAAATAATTGTGTGGTTTGAAGGTCACATTGACTTTTGATTGAAGGTAAATATTGGCATGGTATATGATTTCATGCAGAATATCTCTTTAAAGCACTTGGGTATTTAAGGTATTTTCACATTTAACATTTCCTGAAGATTTAAGGAAAATTAACTGACTTGACTTAACTCACAGTGTCCAAGAGTAGAGTGTTTTAATATCTCCTCAAGCCTATGTCAATCAATCACATCTGCAGCTAATTAATGGTGCTAACGTTGTATTCTGCACAGCTCTGAGGCATATCCTCATGCACCACCAGCTCAAACTCAAGAGTCAAGCAACAAAACATCCATACCTGGAAAAGGATGGAGACGCGGAGTGGAGGTCCAACAACGGGAACAGCCACCAAACGCCCTGTCACACCAGCTGCAAAGAAAACTGCTGAGGCAGGGCACTGCCTCACCTTTTCAGAGCACAGCCGCGGGGCTCGCGCTCGCGGTCGGTCTTGGAAGCCGGGCTTCTAGGCCCAGTCGGAATGCGATCGCTACACCATTGGGCTAATAAATGTCAGCGCACAGTGTGCCTCCACGTCTGGCCTCCCCCTCACCCCGAGCCCACGAGGACTGGGGCGTGCATCTAGGTAATTATCAGTGTCACCGTGTGTGCTCCTGGAGACGGGTGTCGTTGACCCCCCGCAGTCATGTTTAGGCTGCTGCTAATTGCAGACCACTGTTCCTTTCCTGCCCTGTCACAACCATGTTGCGCGCGGAGCACGAAATGCTGGCTCATTAACTAACCTTTAGCCTTTTTTGTTTATGAGGACTTGAAACACTCGGTCTTATGTTGACTGCTGCAGCGACAAACAGAGCCGTACTTGTTCATTTCTAGTCGTTTAATTTCAGCAAAGACAAAGTATAACTCCCCTAAATCTCGTCGAATTGAAATAGGATTCAATCAAGGTAGAGGGTGTTCAATAAAACAATATTTATGACTGCTCTTTTGTATTGGCATTAGTTTAGCCTTTGGCCGGGTCTACAATGGAAATCTGGCCCATGGCAGAAAGGACGTAGCCTTATACCACATTCCATGGACAAACCCCCCACTTATATGAGTCTTTTCCAAAAAAACTTTAGACAACAATAATGAAGTAAGGAATCAACTTGTGCTATAAAATTTTGGGTTGGAGCGTTTCACATTGTTTATTTGAAGAACTTACAGTCTTAATTAGTTTGTAATAAGTTAGAGATCACAAAGTCATGATATTAATTTCCATCTTGTTCAAAAGGCTGCTGTACGAAAGATAGGGCAAAGTGCAGGGATTGTACTGTATTCTGTTCATTACAGATAAATATGAAAAAAGAAAGAACTGTGTACAAAGGACTAATTAGCATAAGAAACAGACCTTTTCCTTTTTTAAGTATGAGCCAAAACTTGGAAACTTTGAAAGCAGATTTAGTTGTGAAATAAACGAATACGAGAGGATTTTATTTCAGGCAGTCAAAGGGAAGACTGGTTTGATGATTTCAAGCAAGGCCCATGACTCGGGAACAGTTCTGTCACGTTTAAAGAGACATTTAAGGAGCCATGTTCCACTGATCAATACGTTACAGGGTTATCGAAATGTCTTTACTGCTGGTTCGCAGCAACTTAGACATTGCTGCATATGAAATCGATTGTTCAAAGGCTCTCTCTATAGTTCTCACTGCAGAAATCTTTAGCCTACTGTTGCATGGAGCTTGGTGAGTGACTAGCATCTCAATGTGTCCTCAAGATCATAGACATAATTTCTAAAAAGCTTTTGCTGGTATGTAAATGCAATCAACCCATGCCCACCTAATAACTTCTGGTCATCAAACAGTTAGAAATACTGATAATTATGGTTAGTATAGAATAATTTATATAATTAGGGTTATAGGAATATCCTGAACCAGTAGCCCCTGCAAACTGTGATATAAACCTGCAATGTTCATTCAGTGTCCAGGACAAATAGACATACACACACTGCTTAGCAAACACAACCCATTACAGAAACATTTCCCTTGTGTTGCCTGTATTTGCAGCGCATTTCTGTAATGTGTTGTGTTGTCTGTCTGTATTTGCTGCCCGTTTCTGTAATGTGTTGTGTTGTCTGTCTTTATTTGCCGCGTTTCTATAATGTGTTGTGTTGTCTCTGTATTTGCTGCGCGTTTCTGTAATGTGTTGTGTTTTCTTAATTTGCAGCACGTTTTCTAAATGCTGCATATGTGTTGTCAAATTGATGTAGATGTTTTCTTAATTTATTGTGTTTTGTCTATTTGCATGTATTGTCTGAATTTGCAGCGCGTTTTCTAAATGCTGCGCATGTGTTGTTAAATTGATGTAGATGTTTTCTTAATGTGCAGTGCGTTTGGCTTCTCAAGTACTAAAAGGGCAGAAGGCAAAGATGGTGAGAAAGATCCACAGACTGTATTTGGTGCAAATCCTTTCCAAGGAATAGTAACTACAGTTATGCAATATGCAGTTTTTGTAGCTGTGTTTTCAGTGCTCATTTATGTATGGACGGTTCATTAGAATTGTGTGTTCGTTCTGTGCTGGCTACCAAAATATCTGTCTTGACCTAGGTTGAGCGGCTACAATACTGTTTTATGCCCAATGTCATTGTTTTACAGCGCTTATGTGTTGGTTAGTGCTACTTATGGTTTGTGTGTGGGGCTTCTGAGTAATCAGAAGATTAAATTAACTACTTAATTAGCAATCTAACTGAGCTTGCAGTATAAAATTGCATGTTGATTATTTTACTGTAAGTTACGTAATTGTTACCTGCAGCATTTTGTGCAGCAGTTTCTGCAAGTTGAAGTAAATTATTTTATTGTTAGTCAGGTAATCATGCAAATTTTTCTTCATGTCTCTTGATCTTAACTATAGCCTCTTCCTCTCCTCCCGTCATAACATGTGGAACAGTGCGTGCAACTACATCTCCCTATCCAACATCTGTGTGTGTGTGTGTGTGTGTGTGTGTGTGTGTGTGTGTGTGTGTGTGTGTGTGTGTGTGTGTGTGTGTGTGTGTGTGTCAGGTTGTAATATTTATTTTGCCCTTGTAATATCTCTCCTGTGGCTCCAAACTGCAGAGGGAGGTGGAGGGAGGGGGGGGGGGGGGGAGTATGGATTCAATTAACATTTGATTACTGCAGTTCCAATTGATCCTATCTGATCCTTATAATCTATACCCAACTTATTGCTAAAAACACTTTTCTGTTTAAAAACTGAAAAATCGTCTTTCATATTGGCTTTAATTGTTTCACACATCATGACACTTTGGAAGATTGCAGCCAACACAAGGAAATCAAAAATACAGTCCTGTTTCTTTGCATGGTTCCTTCTGCTTTGGTTGAGCTGCAGTGGAAGGAGGACTGACATAAATGGCACACCACAATGGTATTATAGTGGTACTGTCACAGGTTAGTGATGCTTTCACAGGATTTCCACACCAAGTATTACACTTATTGTAAAGTTTAAAGAACCAGGAATCTGGGTTGCAGTAACAAAACATGTCGAGTATATGCTCTAAAGCAAATCCATTCTTGTGGCAGGACAAAATCCACCTGTGAAACGGTTCTGTAATCATGACAATTTTAGCTAAGTTTGTAAATGCCTCAAATTCCTACCATGTTAACAAAATCAGAATGTAATCAACCTTAAAGGTGACAGTCAAGGTAGTCATTATTTTGTTTAACATCCAATAAGGTGGAGTACAGAGGCATCAAAACAAAACATGTGTCACTGCCCAACTTCTTTAGGGTCAGCGCTGTAAATAGCTTATGTTCTGGAAATTGTGTTCACATGAATGATTGTGCTCGAATAATTTTGTATATGATTGGCCTGTATAAGGCTAGCCTAGAAAATAAGGTTGGCAATGCCTTGGCAAAAGTGCTCCGGATTAAATTAGCCATTCCATATCAGCTCAACCATGGCATATTATGGTCTGCCCTTGTCTTTGGCACTCTCTTTGAGACGTGTGATCAGAACAAAACAAGGCCATGCTCAAAAGTTGCTGTATGAGCCTTTGTGCACACATAGAGCGGTTGCATTTCTCCACTGACTAATAAACACATACGTTGTACGGTTCATTGTCATTTCTCATGGGGCAAGTCAAGAGGACTGAAGTAATAGGAGAAGTCTATTTAAATAATAGACTGTGACACTTGGCTTTTGGCTCAGTTTGCATGCGGTCCACAGTAGCGTGGCACTCTCTGTGAGAAATTATCCCTTCACAAACACTGCAGAGAAGTGGTGCTCAAAGTCCTATACGAGGCTTAAAGGAGATGTGCTTCATAACGGCATCGCTCGACGATATACTGCATAATCTCAGGGGCAAATTGTACAATTTCCAGGATTTGTAAGTGAACATTTCCTTGAACCAGACTGTCTCTCTCTGCGCTGCCTTTTCACATTAAGCGATGCAGTCATCCTCACAGACCATTGACCAAGGCGACCGATGCAGCAATGGCCCTGGCAAGGGTGTCCTTCGGAAAGGGCTTGGACACGGTTGGTCCGCACTGAACCAACGTTAAACAGGGCCATTGTGTTTGTAGAGAGAAAGAGATGTATTAAAGAAAATATGTATGCATGTTATATGTATGAATGTTTTCCGCTCAAGCCAGCTGTCTGCCAATGTAAACGTGCATCTGATGTCCACTCCAGATATCCAACCTCTGTAATCCCTGCAGTCTTCCACTTCTAATACGGAACCATGTGGGCGCTGTAAAGAAACCAAAGATTATCTTGCAGTCTGTCATGTGAATCCATTTGTGATGTGCATAGATGTGCATATATAATGTGAACATCAATAATATCGAACAATAATGGAATATTGCTTGTGTTGCAGAACATTTCATGAACAACAGCGCAATAAAGAATTATTCACTACAATTTGCATATATTTGCAAAATTAAATCCTGAGGGTTAACTAACCCACATGGGTTGTGCGTGCCCTTTTGTACTATAGAAAGAAAACATGCTGCTCAGACATGCTGACTCATTTGAGTTTTTCTTTGTTCTCACAATTCTCCAGAAGTAGCTCTATCAATCAGGCGGTCAGTCCGAGCAGCTGACTGTGGAATTCCCCTGCTCACCGTAGAGCTAAAACAATGGTGATTGTTATCTCCTTACAAAGTGCTGCCCAGCCGTAATCTATTATTGGATACTGTTGTGCTGTTTGAAGTCTGCTCCTTTGTCAGAATATTTACACCTTCAGGGCAACGAGCAATGAACCAACATCAAGCTTAAGGTTGACATCAAAAGCCCATTATATATTGCTCTATTAAAACAATTCAATGTATCCTCATATCAAAACTATTGGCTATCATGAGACAAGACACACTTCTGAGGTTGACAGATTCAGTTGGTGTAGTGTGTGACTCACTTAAGGGTTTATTTTCTGAGTCAGAATATCTTATGACATCATGTTTAAGATGTCATACAGGGGATAAGGCATGGCAAACTTTTTTTCTGCCCGAGTCCAACTACCGACCCTTCTCATTATAACGCACCTAAGATTCACTCAGTTTTCAGTAAGACAAAAAAAAAACTAAACTCATACGCACACTCATCTCTCTCTCACACACACAAACCGGCAGAGATGTAAACGTACTCGCATACTTAAACAGATACACACACACACATATAACACACACTCCTGTTCTAATTAAAAGATGCCCATAAGCAAGTCTGACTAAGCTCACTAATAGTCTTACTAATGTGTGTTTGCTCACATATTAATATCTAATTATCAGCAATGCCATTATCATTGTCAGAATTAAATGTGGGGAATGAGCAACCTTGAGAGGAGTTCTGGCCTTCAAGATGGCCTACTGGCAATATGGAATATTAATATAGTTACCACCAGCTTTTTTGGGGAAAAGATTTTCATAATTATTGTCTGCATATTTGTGTACAACTTACCTCAGTTCAAATCCTACCCCTTTTCTCTTAAATGTTATAGAGCGATAAAATATATCAGCAGAATATTGCAATAAGCAATGCTATGGTCCGTTGTCCAAGATCAGTCCAATCCATTATGAAGAGAAACCTCAAGCACATTCCCTAACAGGAGTCTTGTTAGGAGAACCTTCAGTCCTATCATTTACCATGGCCGTGACCTTGATGAAGACCACGTTCTGACCAAATGGCTCCGCTCACAAACGTGGTGTCTGACTCCTACTGAGAGGAACGGGAGTGAGGAGTGAACGGGGGGGGGGGGGGGATTAATTAAGCTGTCCGTCAGCTGGGTAAGTGAGGGTGCACTGAGATAGTCAAGGCCCTCACCAGGCCTCGGGGACACTCGGCTAATTGGAGGGAGGCATGGAGACTGGTGCAGTAGGGGGAACCATGAGGAAAGATAGGCTTGAGATAAGAGAAATAATCAAGACATATCCGTGAAGTGGGCTCCGTTGAAGGGGACAGATTACAGTTAAGTCAAGTAAAATACAAGATATTAATATGTCTGTCATGACTTGGCTGGAGAAAGCATATCAGTGTTTGAGTTCCCTTTAGATGAAACACGTTTGGCACAGGTTTCAAACGAAAGGAATCAAAATATTATTTAGTCTGAAAGAGTCCCAAGACTGTACTGTAGAGTAGAGTTAATCTTGAATCCTGAATTTGAACCAGCCCATGATTCATACAAGATAAGGGGAACATGACACAACCATGCACGGTTGCAGCAAGTGATGGTCAACAGGAATAAATAAGGAGACAAAACCACTATCGACACCAGACCAGTGGGAAACTACAGCATTGTGATCTGCACTGGACAGACAAGGTAGTGATAAACGTGGTGCTCTGCCCTTTCCATTGCACCAGATGTACCGGAGTGTTATCACTTTTCAATCTTTCCCTGGACAGCAGCATGCTCGGTTTTCAAGGGAAGCGCGTTACGTTGAAGACAATTAGACTGAGACGGTTGAAGCGGAGACAAGATGGAGGGTCAGTAGGATAAGCAGAGACGCTGACGTCCAAAGAAGTGGACGCTGACAGGAGCTCACACAGGAGAGGAAACGCCGAGGACGACAGCTCCACGCCCGAGAGAAACAATGAGACGAGACACTTTAATGAGACAATTCATCCCATAATGGCAAATGCACATATAATATAGGAGAGAAAAGTGTGGATTGTCTTTCTTAGTTAATCCTCCGAGAAAGAGCCAAGCCGCGGAGCTACATTCCTCGCTACGCTAAAGTGATCATAGAAGCGTGTTAGCCATTCACTCTCACCCATCATCTCTCTCGGATGCCTTGAGCACGACGTAGGGGTGCACAACAAGTTCCTTCCTCTTCAGCATGATGATCTAAAGAAAGCCAACTCCACAAGCAATTTGAAAGTCCTTGAGAAATGCTGTCTTGGGGGTGAGTAAGTATTAACTACATAAGAAGCTTTCCTCTGTCAGGTGGGCATACTCCTGACGAATTATCTGTGGTGCAACACCAGTAAAGGTGGTTCTAAATCACCCAAATCCACTTATGTTACCGAATAAGACCTTTCTATTTTCCCCCTCTTTGATTGGTTCTCTTATCAGTGATGATGATTGATTTTTGTGCTGTGTAATCTTTTTCAACAAGCCCTTCTCAGCACTGCGTTCTGTTTTGCTAAATCCACCTTTTGAAAGCTAGGGGACAATTCTGGATGTTTTCTGGTCAGGGCCGGCCTAAAAGAGAACCCCTCTCCATGTCCGGCATGTTGACTTTAGATGGAATGATTATAGCTTTGAAAATGAAATGTGTGAGATACGTTTGTTCAGACACAGGTTACTTTTTGTCCTTGCACAGGAAAAAAACGTATCCGACGTGTATGTATAACAGTCACAATCAAAGTCACAACACTTCATCCTTTGCCTAAAACAATATCTAGTGTAATTTAACATGTCATTTCGGGATTGCAGATGTAGGTCCTATTTTGTTTTATGTTTTCCTTTCATGTTCCAACACACACACACACACACACACACACACACACACACACACACACACACACACACACACACACACACACACACACAGGGTACTCTCATTCATTACCCATCGAAAGCCAATTTAGGATGGGGTACCAGTGGTATTAGCAAAGCATGCACAATAGTAAATTCACATGTATTTTATAATAGACCCTGCTGACATTTGAATAGCTTTCACAACCTCTTACTCCCCAGTTAATCGATGTTTCCATGCCAAGTGAGGAGCTAAGCCTGTCAAACTAAATTTAACTTTGTCCTTCCTTTACAGACAAAAAGAAGGAAGGGGCAATGAATTCTTGATTCTACTTTAAACAGGAAACTAATAGCTTTGTGTCCACATCTAAATTGGAACTGAAATTAACTTTCTAAATTACTTTTCAAGCATTTGTTCAATACCCTTGTTCTTTTCATTAGCAACAAGATCCTTGATAAATGGTGGTGGCCAGTGCACACTCCACTCAATCTTTTCCTCCACTGCAAGGCTGCTGGTAGGAGACTTCAAGGATTAATCTACTGTATCGCTTCATCTGTCTCCCCACATGCTGCTAAATGAGGCATCATATACTTATGTAAATATGCTCATGCATTAATACTTATGCGAATTTGTATTCATTTATGCATTTGTGCCATATGGCCTTGCATACGTCGTGTAGGGCAAAGCGCTAAGTAGTAATAATGATGGCAATAATCACATGAATAACGATTTTTGAAGAAAACAAAAATGTCGGCTTACGTACAGAGTGCCTCCGAAACCATTAGAATGTAATACGTGAAAAATGGCCGCAGTGCGTTTCGGGGGTGATTCTTAGCTCTTAGCTCTTTGTGTAACGGCGAGGCAGAAAATAAGCTGTACTGTCGACGAAATAAAAGGAGGATGATTTTGACAACCTGATGACAAATGTCAATGCTCTCATGTTTGGAGTTTTTACAGAGGTAGCATGGAGGAAACAATTGTGGGCTCTCCGTGAGACCGCTGTACCACGCACATAGTAGCCACAGTGCACAGTTCCATGTGAAGTGCTTTACAAATGAGTCCTTTCTTTTCTTTGATTCACAGCCAAGGACAGGCCGAGTAGATAAAAACCAAAGGCTATTACAATTTGAAACAGGTAGATGCAATAGAGTGGATATTTAAGAGAACAAATTCCTGCTCATCTCTGCTTTTATCCGCACTGGGAAAACCCCAGCAGTCCAGGCTTAAAAATGTACAATGTCTGTTTCCAATGTACAATACAGGTACAGTAATATGATGTGACTCATGGTGTTGAAGGGACGTCTGACGGTGCAGGAGAATTAGTCGGAGATAGGAGAGGCATTTAGCTCTGGTTCGCACCAAGCACTTGACAAGCGTTACAACTTGCAATGTAATCGTGGAATTTCTCATAACTAAGTAATGAATTTAACAGTCAGGAACGGATTTCCTCTTGTTTTGCATTACCAGTAGATTTAAAGCGGAGTCTCATCTTTTCACAGCCCATTTCCCAGCACCTAAAATATAATTAAAGGGGATGAGAAAGAAATGGGTTCCTATTGGTATCAGAAAGAAAATAGGAGATTCATGAACACGCTGAATGTTGGTAGACACTTGGTTCTTGGTTCTAACATGGTGTGGTGTGGAGGGCATGAAGGGACTAGAGAACATACCGGTTATACAGTCGTTGTTTACATCGTCCATGGTGGCTCCAGTTCCAGTCATAATCCAATCAATTGCGTGTAATTCAAAGGCCATGGGAAGGGCATGACTGTCATGCTTAACCAAACAGCATTATCACGTCAGAAGAATCAAACTTATCGATAAAGTGCCAGTCCACTTACAGTGATAAGAAAAATGCCTGATATCAACCGTGCATCGGATCCTTTCCTTTAACCCTGTGTCTTCTTGGATCAGCTATGTGGACTGGAGTGTCTTACTGTTTAGTGGCAATTCAGAGGAAAAAGAAGGCCAAGACGAGCGACTATAGCGGAACTCCAATAATCTAATGCCTGGCTGCTTTCACAACCAGAGATAGAGTGCAGGCTGCGGAGAAGCAGAGAACACAGGATGAATTATATGAGCTTTTCTATTACTTCCCAATGCTTTGGAAATATCACCCGGAGATTGAAAGAAATTGTGAGGCATTCTGGACCTGGGGCAACATATTTGAATTATGTTATTTTCTATATTACCATGATAATGGAAAAGTGCCGTTTTTCTCTGTGTGGACGTGTGTGTGCTGTGCATGACTTGATAGACACCTTCAGTTCCTAGTGCTATGTATTTGAAGACAACAGGTTGTAACAAAGTCCATCTTCTCACTGTCACACAAACATGTATAAACTCACAGCCACACTTCAACCTATCAACACCATGCCGGCAATGCATATTTTCACTTGTGTCCAACACACGTGCCCATCTGAGAAGCTTTCCACACTCTGCATTCAAAACAAATATTTTTAACACCGCTTACCATTGAGGACCATCGAAATATCGCTGAGGGTTTCCATTTTTTTGTGTGTTGCTTCTCTTATGTAATCGGAGCAGATTGACAATCAGTGTTTCCGAATGACAGGACACTCAATGAGGACACGCTAATTGCTAACCGTCCTTATTAACTAACCACCGAGGCATGTAACTGCTAAGCTTCTAATTGCAATGCAAATTTTTGCCTGGGAACCAGTCCCAGTTCAAAATGGAAGGCTCACATCATTGAGTCTTAAAAAAAGCTTTGCATTCACATTTTCACCCTCCCTTTTAATTAGCGGCTTAACACTACAAGCTAAAGATAATGACTGCATATTTTGACTTTTCCTGATCAAGGTATTTCTATTGGGATGGCAGTAGCACCCCTTTCTGTCGTAAACACATCGTATATCTCTCTCTGGTAACACACATAAACACACACACACACACACACACACATACAAATTCATACATTCAACACTACCCAATTATAGACCACTCCTGCTGGGAATAGGGATAATCCACATCCCTCTGAACTGTACAACACAGTTCCGGGTTCAGTGCCTTACGGTATGCATCTGTTCACCTTGTTCTTACTTAACCCCACATGTGAGCTGTAAGGAGTTGGTTATCTTTCCATAGAATGCAGCCTTTGGAGGCCTTCGATCTCAAAAACCAATGCTCTGTGTCACGAAGTATATCCAAATCGCAGCCCTCGTGACTATCCGGATAAATACTGGGGAAACCAAGGACAGTGGGGTAGCTGTGTGTGGACAGTGTTGGGGGAGTCAATTGGGAGGAGTCCAAACGGTCTTCCAGGGCAAAGTCCCGCTTGCCGCACCCATTCCCCGGCCCCACTGCGCAGCAGATGAGCGAGGAGTAATTGATAGTGTCGAGCGCATGTTTTCACGCTGGGGGGGCTCGGAGGACAGGGCACAGAGAACCATATGGCTCTGTGGCAAAAGAGAAGGCAGCGATGACAGCTAGAGGTGACAGGTGAGGCCGCTCGGCACAGCTGGTTGCCTTGTACCGGTGACAAAGACGCTGCCGGATGTGGTGGCCCAGGTGTCACCAAGGTCCTTGGAGTGCAGGACTCTGGAGGGACACTGGCACTGCTGTATGGAAGCAGACGGTGCCTGGCTATAGGAGGCGCAGGCAGTGTGACAGACATAAAGAGACTACAACACTCAATGGAATTATGGCAACTTTCTGAACGATATTTTATTGGGAAAATCACCACTTTGTACTGTATACAGTACATATCTGACACGTCATTTTTGACAGATTTGATCCATGCACAATCCATAGACGGTTGGCAAGTGCTGCAAATCTGTAAGTCAGATCTGTGATAACCCTGGAAAGATGATCAGTGAAGTATATTGTCTCTATCACCCGTCATAAAGATTTAAAGCATCTTGGAATTTCTTTCCACACAGATGGAACGAGCAGAAATGGAGCGCAATGGAGCTGTCCTATTTATCCCCAAAGCTTTTCAAATCAAATAAGAAAATAGGTGGAACATGCCTGCTTCTCCACGGACCATGTGCGTTTGGAATTGTGCTTTTTATTCAGCTTTCCGATGTCTTCAGCCTTTCTCTTTCGGCGTATGGGTTTTGTAGACTCTTTCATGTTTTGTTTTGCTACATAGTAGCAGTGTGGGTCTGCAGCAAGGCTCAGTCTTTAAAGAAATGCACACTCAGCTCTTTTTTTACATTGTGGTGGAGGCAGCTCAGCAGTGGGCTGTGTAGAGATCCTCCTGCTACGTGTTATTGTGAAGATCGACTCTCTATTGTCTTTCTCCTTGATTACTCTCGCTCATCTCTGCCACACACACACACACACACACACACACATACACACACACACACATGCCAGACACACACACACACACACACACGCCAGACACACACACACACGCCAGACACACACACACGCCAGACACACACCGCCAGGCTTTAATAAAAGCACTGAGACGGCTCTTTTCGTCTGGAAAGAAAAAAATCACGTTCATTTGTGTGTATGTCAGCAGGTGTATTACCCCATGTAAAACGTATGTTCTAAATAGAGATTTTATGATCCCGACATGTTCAATCATCAGTTGCCTTTCTTACGTATGCTGTGCATTGCATTGTTGAAAAAGTGATTTTTCCTTCTCACACAGCGGATCCTATCAAGCCTTAGGTGACCCTGGCTGTGACCCATGGCTTCCATTCCAGGGAATGCCCGGTGATGCTGTGACTGAACGGGATCTGACTGAGGCCAGGGCGGCTATTCCAGTATTGATGAGGAGAGCCACCATTGGGATGGAGTGGTGACCCGCCCCAGGTAGGCTCATCTTGCCCCCCCCCCCCCCCCTCCAGGGAATCAAGCTGACTGACCTCCACCACCGACCTCAGCCTGGAGGATGCCTCTGTCAGAACCGATGTCCTCTACTGAACTTAGGAGCATATCAAATCATTTTCATCATGAACACTAGGAGCACGGCAACATAAGAAGCTCCCCACATGTTTTTCACCTTCGCTTTTAAATCCAACACAATTAAATTTGCCTCATCACTGCAGGGCAAAGCGCAGCGTCTACGTGCCTCATCGGTTTCCCATCGCATCCACGCCACTTGTTCTAATGCGATAAGCTGGTTTCTAATGAGGGCTCATTTGCTGCAGATTGCCCACACTAAATGCCAAACGGGTTTGACATTTGGCTGCTCGCGACCCAGCGATGCCCTCAGCGGGGGCACAGTCTGGATGTGTGGCAACGTGTGCCACTCTGGACTGTTCTCTGGAACAGACAAACAAACCCGCCCACTCACACACGCTCGCTCCCTCATGGAGACGAACACATTAAAAAGCATACACACACACACTCATTTAATAGGGAGCAGGATGAAATCACATCTTAAAGGTTAGAAGTAAAATGAGCAGTAATGTGAAACTGCGTTAGCGGGAGGGAGCGACACCCAACAAACTTTGATTAAGGACTTCTCTTGCTGTCACTGCTGAAATAAGACACGTGGACTGAGGTTGTTTTCTGAAACGTGAGACTTTTGAGTAAGAGCAGCCATTGTCTCTGAGGAGGACAGAGGCCAGAGAGACGGCCACGGTATTCAGGCCAGTGATCCGAGAGGCAACTCCTCGTCTAAATTTAGAGTATGCTCACTATTGATTACTCCACATATTGGATTAACATTTATCCGTCCCCAAATGGATTCAGGCATCGTGTTTTTAAAGAGAAAACCATTTCCCAACTTTTATATCAGAATACAGCACCACAGCTAGTGTCTATTGAGTAGCGGTGTAGTCAGCTTTCACACATATAGATTCTGGTCTCCCTTCTTCAGAAGGACAATTTCCACACAGGACTTCAGTGCTGGCCTATCCACAGTCCCCATCATTTGGAAACCCAGAGCAGCGCTCTAGTCCCCCCCCCCCCCCCCCCTCACATCTCAGCCTCTGGTGGAGTCCCGTGGTGCCCATACCGATGCAGGCTTGCAGGATGTCCTGGCTGTAGGTGCCTGTGGAAGCCCGGGGTAAGGTAGGGTTCTGAGGTCAAAGGTCACCCGGGGAGCAGACAGACGCCTGCAGTGGAGCAGCTGCTGCACGTAAGATCTGCGTCAGACTTCCTCCCCCGAGGGCCGGGCGAAAGGAGAGGAGGGAGCTGCATTGTCATGACGACTGGTGTCGCTGTGATTCATTCTCTCTCTCACCCAGATGAGGGTTTGAGACACACTGGTGACAAGCACTGGCATGTGACTGACAAACAGCCTCCTCTCAGACGAGTGGCCGCCTCGGAAAAAGGGACCAGCCATTTCGTGTGACTCGAAATCACACAGCGCAGGCTGAGAGGAAAATGTGTATTTTCAAGTTTTAACCCCTTATCTGGTTTTCCATTTAACAATCTCTCTTCCAAAGAAGAGCAACAGTGCTCGCCGGCATTCGCTGCCGCAGCGATTCTTATTCACGCCACGCAAGAAGCTGTTGACACAACTACATCTTCTATTGAAATCGGTAGCTTTCAAGAAGGAAGTGTGGCCTCCAAGAGCTGATATAATGTATTTCCCCCATTGGAAGGAAATAGAGAGATTCACAGAAAACAACAATAAACAAGGACTGTGAAATTCAAATAAATAAAAAGACCAAAAAAGTAAGAAAATGTGAAAAGCCTGGCCAGGGAAACTCGAGGTGGGATGGTGCCAATAGTTTAGGGAATCAGGACAGACGCCGTGATAGAGACGACCGGCGAGGAGAGCGGAGAGAGTCGAGCGCGGAGGGGAATGCGGACAGCTTCGGGGAGGGGGTGGGGGGGGCGACAGAGATGTGGCTGCCACTGGCACCCTGGCCCTGCAGCGTGCATGCCAAGCAGCCCTCTGCAGTGGTGCAGAGGATAATACGGAATCAGTGGCTACTGTAAACACCATAAATCAACAGGAGCAGGAGGGGCTGCGCTGCGGCGGCCACGCTGGCCACGCTCCGCTGCCTTCTCTACGTATTCAAAACCGCCGGTGAGCAATTTCAATTCAATCTGCCCCGCCTCGGTTCCACCCCTGCATGGCTACTCCCTCTGCGTGAGAAACTCCTCAAGAACACGAGAGGGGGGGAGGGGGGACGGGGACAAGAGAAGAGGGGTTAGGATGAACAAATAGTATGCGGGTTCGGGCCCGGAGGCAATTACGGAAGGCAGGAAGGGGGTGTGGAATTGGCCGCAGACGGGATGGAATCTACTGGAGCGATTTGGTCACTGGTTTGAATGCATAGCTCTCGGAATCATTCCAAATGAGCAATCAATTCATTTTGGGAGTCACGTTGCGTTACATCACATGTCATTTAGCGAACGCCTTTAAGCGAAAGCGACAGTGATGTGTCAAGTACACTGAGGATATTTTACATACCATCCTTGAGCATTTTACACTTCAACTTAGCTTACGTAACCATAATAATGCCTGTAAGTATATTGCTCAGCAACTAAATGGGCAACTAAAACAACCTAGACAAATAGAATTAGATTGTTCTGTAAGCAGTCGACAGCTGTTTGGTTTGGTGCATCCAGTCACGTATAGTTCCCCTTTCAGTCCTCGGCGGAAGCCATTCTTCCACTTTACAGCTCCTCCCTTACAGCGGCAGTGATTTGGAGAGGATATTGAGGCTTAGGAAGGAGGATATTCAGGCCCTAGGGGACTCACGGTGGAGGGCCAAAGTCACCTCGGAGCAGCTGCCATTGTCATCCTGCTAATACAGCCGCCACAACACTGTGACCTCGGAGATAGCGCCAATGGCTGGGAACGCAGGGCTTTCTCGGGAGGGACAAACACGGTGCCCGTGAGACCCTCCAGCCACAGTGGAGGGGGAGAGAAATCACTTTGATGTGAAAGTCGCTAGCGAAATCCATTTGTAATAGAACCAAGGTCCTAAAAAAAAAGTCAATAGTACTCTCGAGGGCAAATTTAAAGAGGTTTTATAGAGATTTAAATCTAAAACCCAGAAAAAAAGAAATCAGCTCCTCATCCTCATTCCCCATGTACAAATATTGCCCATGCCGGATTGGTAAATACTTACATGTAAATACCCCTCATTGTGTGTGACAAAACCAATCCCACATAGTGCCACCCTAAAACAGAGTACATGTTGAAGTGTTCCCGGTAAGGCCTTGGATTCTTGCAGACGTGGGCAAATATCCCTGCCCAATCCTCAACTCAATTTACTCTGCCTGCTCCTCTGCATATATGTACATATTATTCCAACATAAAGCGGGAGTCAAACTGGCTACGTCCTGTGAATATTGGAGTCAAGCTAATCTGACGGAATGATAATAGCGCTTGGAATGTCATGAATAATTTCAGTGGGAACAGAGGAAAAACCCTGGGTTAGAATAGTGACGTTCTGAAAGGCTGGGCCCCATTAAAATTCCAAAGTGGTAACATTGATGCCAAGGCAAACATTTGGTCTGAACACTGACAAATGCACTGTTTGCCCAAACAGAGGCTGAGTATCTGCTTTTCTCTCCAAATAAATTGTTGTGGTATTTTGCAATGCTTTGATGTGCCACCATTTAAGTGATCTGTTATCAAATTCTGTCCTGAATATCATTATTCTATCAACAATACAGATCTTTTCACATTGTAATAAAAAGGCATGCCTTCAGGACTTAGACCAAAGTAATCCAATCCAAATTTGTATAAATAAAGATGTTTGTGATTTTTCTTCTTTCAAAATGCTACTATTGTCAATTGGTTTGATTCTGGGCCATTGTAGATGGTAGGAAGTAATGTTACGTAAATTCTATGTTAACACAATCAACTGATCTTAACATGGAGTCAACTCTTCATTCTCTTTGATTCCCTATTTCAATGACACCCTCCTGGCCTCTTCACAAGTCTGCCTTCATAAACAATGGCCAGCACTGAAGGCAAGCATCTCATTATGCACTAAACTGATTTTGTGTGTTAACTTTGCGAGCTGCTAAACTGTCTGCCTCATGTATCATTTTAATTATTTCTTCCCTTCCTTGGGGAATGGTGGCTAGTGATAGGAACTTAATTAATGGGAAGAATAAAAGAGAGATGGGAGGGGAGAAAAAAAAACGTACCGGCTCTCGGCACTCTTCGCAAGATGAGCCTCGCTTACAAGGAAACCTTTCAGCCGGAGACAAAGGGAGCACGCAGAATTCAGGGTGACACCGTCACCCTGCTCACAAAAACAAGGGGATGATAGAGTGAAACAAAACAATGATGCTCATTACCACCGGGTTATTCTATCTCGCTGCTGGTCCTTACAGGAATGGAAAATGGAGGGGCGGGGGCGTACTGAGAGTTCTACAGGTGAGCTCTCGTCTTAAAATGGAAGAGCATGTTGCCGTAGTGGATGTTATGGCTTTTGTTTAATAATAGAATGACATATGTTCGGAGTATCTTTATCAAGGAAAGCCCCTTTGTTATATATAGGATAGTACGGATAAGGCTTAATAGGATTCCCCATATTTCCCAAAAGATTGAGTCAATAATTGTGTATTGTATGGATGGAATGATATATAAGCACATTGTGGATGGATGGATGGATGGATGAATGGAGGGAGAGAGAGAGAGAGAGAGAAAGAGAGGGAGGGAGGCAGGTAGGCAGACAGATAGAAAAGGAGGGAGACAGGGAGTGCTGAGTGAACCCTGCAAGCAGCTAAGCGGACGCCTTTGCAGAGCTTCTGGCCAGGTGATGATTGGCCACGGCTGCAACCTTCCAGGACTCATCAGAAACTCACCCCAGGAGAGTCCCGTGGGAAAGGCGAGCTCGTACTATGGTTCTCCATCACTCTATTAACTACACTCAAATACCTGGTAGTGTGTGCAAGAGAAAGAGAGCCTAAGAGAAAAAAAGGGACCGGGAGAGAGAGAGGAGAGGGGGAGAGTCTATGAAACTGTTCTCATCTGATTATCTATTTCCACACTAGATTTGCATGACTGATTGATGGCAGCCGTAATAGAGCTTGGTCAACAGACCTTTGCCGCCAGATGTTTCCCCTTCTGTCTCGGGGATGCAGTGAAACTGTGTGGGTGTCCACGCATTTTCACATCGATATGTATACCCTTAACTTCACATAAGGCTAGGTAAAGCACTTGGCACAGTGTGCAGTGCCCACTATTAGGCTTTCTTCATCCGAAAGGGGGGGGGGGGGGGGATGGGGGAACAAGCAAAATAGCTTTACATTCAAGAACCAGTGAGGTGTGCGCTGTTATTTCAAATCCCTGGGTTGTAAAATGTGAATCCTCTAAAGCTGTGTACAAGGACTGGGCTTCTCGGAGCCATGCGCTTAGGTGAGGAGCGAAGCTGATGAAATATTGATGTAGGAGGCAGTGGCCCCGACCTGGGCCAGGCCTACTGGGTATAGCCTTTGTGTGTGTGAAAACATCAGGCAATCAGTGGGGCAGCCTCTGCCATGACTGGGCGCAGGCTCCAATTCCCAGGGGAGACACTGCAGCACCTGAGGCCCCCAGGGCCGGCTCAAGGGGACTGACACAGAGAGAACTGTGGGGGGAAACCGACTTATTTGGAAAAAGTGGGTTTAGGAAATCGATTGGTTCTTAGTTTTTTACTATGAAGACGAGTACTGTGGTGTGTGGTACAATCTGGGTACATTGAGTCTACTGGTTTACAAACAATCTTTTTATGGCGTAAGTTTCCACAGACGTGGCTAAATCATAAGTTACTGTCACTATAGTTCTGATAATGTATTAAGCGAGCAATGTGTTAGCTAAAAGTAACATTTTGTCACAAATATTTTTTTTGTATGTTGTAAGTTGGAAATGGTAACTGTACAAGACAAGCATTCATACTTTTAGTACATGTTACTTTCCCTATTGAAATTATGCACACAATATGCCTCTTCAAAATAAAACTATGATCTATATCAGACTATTTATATTATCATGTTACACATACAATTAGCATTATTTTCTAACATTAATAATTGTGCTAAAGCATTTTGTTTCAAGAGAACATACTATAGCAAACAACACTGCTCAGAAATGAACTGGACCTAAACAGTGATGCTTAAGTTAGCTAACTAAAGATACGAGCATGATCAATGAAGCAGGGGGGCGGGGGATAGGGGCAGTTAGAGCCCAATAATGGTGTTTGCTTTCAGTGAATCATCAGGCCTAATGCACAAGTCAGCTTAGTGACTTGGGCAAAATCTTAGAATTAAATTATGGAGGGGAAGCTAATGCACAATGCCTTCAGGCCAAAACCACTCAAATCAAAGAAATACTTACTTTCTAAGGGGGATTGGGACATGATCTTTTTTCCCAATTTCCACTTTTCTGCGTCCATGCTTTATTCAAATTTCTGGAGAAACGGCTGCTGAGGAGTGCACTGCAGTCCTTTGGGCTGAACCACATTATCCCCTCTTCCTACAAGTAGGACTACTTTCTATCCAATAACTTAAGAGGATGCGGAAAATTCCCCTTTTCTAATACCCTCTCTGGCATTACGCGACATCAAAGCTGGCACACTCTCCCACGTCTCCCCTCACATAGATTAGTCCAAGACTCCTCGAGTGCAAGTGAGGGTGAGAGGAAAGGGTGAGGCTGGAAGGAAAGGTGGCCAAATGAGGGTCGCCCTTTGATCAGAGGGCAGACAGCATGATGGGTATCTCAGTAGTTGTCGAAGTCCATTTGCACTCTCCCTGCTCCCCCTTTTCCCTCGCTACACTACGGCTACTTGACTTCAATCGACCCCTGAAGCCTTTGATTTTTTGGGGCAATGCCGTCATCTCTTTGAGTTGGACTGCCAAAGAAGTGTTACTAGGAATTGGGATCGTGTATCCTCAGCACAGAAAAGATCAATGGAAGTGTCTGACCCAGTCCAACACGCAGTCAGGAAGCCCCTAGTAAAAACGATGGAGAACCTTTGGTCGATTTGGCAGCGTAATGCTGCTCCTGCTCTGCTACAAGCTCTCAGTTCATATGCTCACATTGATTATTTGACTTGTTGAGCCCAAATGTTCTCTAAAAATCCAGTCATCTTCTATGGGAGCCCACGTAATACACACGGCCTTCTAAGTCAATATAAAACAATTCGGAGACTTTCTCACAGCTGTCTTACCCTACCCTTGTCTTTTAGGCTTTGGGTTTTAAGTCTGAGCAGGTAAAGTGGTGCCACACTGTCGTTCTGTCCCCACTCTTCTATGGAACACCTGTCACACAGTAGCCACCTTGGTAAATGCCCTCCGCTGTCCCGAGTGAGACCCAGAGACATGTGTGTCCCCGCTGCTGAGCAGCACTACTGTTACCAGTCACTTCCCCAAGATGTCAGAGTCCTTGTGTCAGGGAATCTACTCTTCCCCCGAAGTGGTCCCCTTCACACAGACACGAGTCTATTGTTAGAAAGCTTTTAAAGGAGAGATTGGCATAACGTCTGGCTGTCCGTGTCACTTGAAAAGTTTTCGAAGGCAACTCAAGAGGTCTTGCTGTTACAGTGTGACATTTGCTCGGAGTTGAAATGGTCCGACTCAACGGAAAATACATTGACAAATGCCTTACACGCATTCCTTCTTTCCATTCCACAAATGACATAAATCAAGTTGGATCAGATTTATATTTAGTTTTGATAATGTGGTACTGTTGAATATGGACAGTCACTGGGATACATTGTAAAAGGGGCACACATCTTAATATGTTTGATGAACCAATGGACAGTGTTAAAAGGGTTACTTGTAAAAATGTATCAGGCACTGATTCAAATGCATGTGACTGAAAATGTATTTTTGCACCTAATTTGTTGCATAGTTTTCAATGCATAATCTATTCTGATACCTTTTGAATTTATTTCATATAATGCCTTCGCATGTGGTGCAATTTTATTTCGGATCTCAAGTAATCCTGTTTGTGAGACAATTTTCATGTAAATCAGTTATACAAAATTTGTATAAAAAATTATACATTTGACAGATTACATAATCCAATTTATTGTAATCTATTTCTACCCAAAATTGACAAGGACACTTAGTGAAAGGGGGAGATGTTAACGATGTGTTTTATTTCATACAGTACTTGTGGACATGGCAGAAGCAAATAAAAAAGTGCCCTGACCGTTATAATGAAAGTGATGTGCTATATTGGGTTTAGTTAATATGCAGCAGGTATCGTACGTATCAAAATGCTTACCCTTAAAGGTTAAACCACAGTCAAGGTATGGAATCACCTACTTGAAAACAACCATTATTTTCTCAGTGAGAAAATAAGGGAAAAGGGTTGTTGGATGTCACTGCCTTGCACTTGGAAAGAATAGTAGCCGTACAGAGGCAAAGGTCAGCGTTGCAACATCAACCTTTTTGTCTGCGACATTACATAAGACAAGAACCGGGGGGCGGGGGGAATTCAGGATGTGGACTCATCCTTTCAAGGAAGTCTATCCCTCCACTCAGTGCTGGTGCAGTCAGCCGCAAGTTTACCCTGGAGAAAAATCAGCTCTCCATCTTCCAGTTGAAATATTAATAGGGAGAAGTTGGCTAATTCAAGCCTGCATGATATTTCAGGTGAGCGGCCATGACACTGATTGTGTGTGCGTGTGAGGAAGCCACTGAGAGAGAGCCAGCGAGGAGAGGCGGACATTTTCAGACTTCCCTTTTTCGAGAGGTG
>JAPMUY010001389.1:0-20000 GCA_026901105.3 Galaxias olidus
TCTCTGGAATGAGGGGGATGGTTTGAGGATTGGTTTCCCCACAATATGCATCTGTTACCGTGTGTGGGTGTGTTACTATATGCCTGTGTGTTACCACGTGTATGTGTGTGTGTGTGTTACTATGTGCATCTGTTACCGTGTGTGGGTGTGTGTGTGTGTGTGTGTTACTATATGCATGTGTGTTACCATGTGTGTGGGTGTGTGTGTGTGTGTGTTTGTGCATGTGTGTGTTGGCATCTGTAGTGATGGGACGAAGTAGTATCATCCCTCCCTGGAGCTCAGCTGGGAGGCGAGCATGTGGCATGTGAACCGATACTCACGTACACACACACACACATACCCACAGAACACAGAACACACACACACACACACACACATTGAACACACATTTACTGTATACATGCACAGACACACACCGTACGTACGGAAAACCGTACTGCACACACACACACACACACACACACACAAACACACACACACAAACACACACACATGCACACACACGCGCACGCACACATACTGTACACCCAGTGTATACACCTTCACTGACACACACACACACGTAAAAAAATATATTCACCCATTTTGACAGCATATTCTATATTGCAGATTTTTGAGGATTTAAAAGATAAATTACATATTTTGTTTTTAAAGGAACTACGGTTAATAAGATAAAAAAAAGAAACAGACTCTTTGAAACCTCTAATCGTTTATGTTATTAATCATTAGACAGTTCAGTTAGACAGCAAATACTATAGGTTTCACTAGGATTTCTCTCTCTCTCTCTCTCTCTCTCTACACTCCCACCCAAGAGAGACCCCTTTCTCCCACTCTCCTCCCCCCTTCCTTCTGGGGCCCGTCCTTTCTCTTTTTCTTCCAGTCTTTGACCCAAATGACCCCTCAACCCCCTCTCCTTTCCTCCTCTTCCTCATCTTCCTCTCCTATTCTCACTCGTCTCCAACCGGAACATCCCCTTCCCTTTCCCCCTCCCCTCCATTCCCCTCCCTCCCCCCTCCCTCTCTCTCTCTCTCTCTCTCTCTCTCTCTCTCTCTCTCTCTCTCTCTCTCTCTCTCTCCTCCCCCCCCCTCCCCTCCCTCCCCTCCTCTCCCTCCCCCCCGTCTCTCTCCTCTCCCCCTCCTCCTCTTCACTCTTCGGCGTCCGTTTCGTAGCCCAGGCGGCTAGCGGAGGGGAAGTGGGCCCAGAAGGTTCTGGCCAGGTCCTCCATCTTCTCGTAGCCCGCGTGGCGCCGCAGCTCCTCCACCCAGCCGAAGAAGTCGTCCGATGTCAGCGCCCAGTTAGGCATGCTCCGCTTCTCCCTCACACCTGAGGAGGAAGAGGAGGAGGAGGAGGACCAATCAGAGACAGGAGAGAGGTGCGCGGTTGGTTTTAGCCGATCAGACCCAAACTATTATTCTTATGCTGGTACCTTCTGCTCGTTGTTGAGCGATGGGTAAATAAATCAGTAAATGCCTTTTGTTACTGTGTGGGCAAAAATATTGACAAGGAGCAAGAATTTGAGGCCCAAAAGCCAACCTCCTGAGTCTCTGAACCCCCCTATCAAAAAGCCAACCTCCTGTAAGGAAACCAATCCCCAAACCTCCAGAGTCTCTGAACCCCCATATCAAAAAGCCAACCTCCTGTAAGGAAACCAATCCCCAAACCTCCAGAGTCTCTGAACCCCCCTGTCAAAAGCCAACCTCCCCAAGGAAAACCAATCCCCAAACCTCTGATATCTCTGAACCCCCCTGTCCATCTCTCTTCTAATGGCGTTTCCACGTGCCCGTGTGCTCCCTGACTATAGCTTGAGTAACGCTCGGTCACAACGCTTCCATACAGCCAGGCCTTCAACCAGGAGTGTGCACGGCAGGTGATTGACAGGCAGGTAGCCACGCCTACTTGCACCAACATTTTCGAGAGGCTAAATACAGGTCCTAGAGCGCATGTATTATTCATGGATATACTGTACATTTAATTAGGGATTGGGGAGAGCGGGAAAGAATATAATTGAAGTATATTAATGGATAATACTGCTATTATTGGAATGAGAATAGAACTAAGCACCTGTCATATTATCATGTACATTCATAGCCCACCAACCCCCCTCCCTCTCTCTTTCTCTCTCTCTCTCTCCTCCTGCTCCTACCTTTCCCTCCTTCTCTTCCTCTTTTTCCCTCTTAATTCCCTCATCTCCCTCCATCCTGCACCCCCCACCTATCCTCCTCACCCCCCATCATCCCAGCCTAGCTCTACAGCTCCCTCCCTCTCTCCCCTCCTCTCCCCTTCCCTTCCCCTCCTCTCTCCTCTACCTCTCCCCTCCCCATCTTTTCTCTCCCCCTTTCTCTCTCTCCTCTGGACCACTGCTGCCCCCCCCTCTCTCTCTATCTCAGGCCAAAAGCCAATAAGAAGCTTCAGAGAGGAAAAGCCTTGGTTTTGATTGGACGGAAAGCCTTCGCTAAATCCTCCATTGAGCGCTGTGGATTAGAACCAGTCTGGTCCAATCAGAGTAGAGTCAGACTGACCCCCCCCCACACCCACCCCCTCCAGCCAAAGACTACAACTACAGATACCCCGGATTCTTATCGCTGAAAAACAGTATGTCCTCTATAATATGTTAGATTTGATGTGATTTTAAGTGAATCTCAGTGTGATTATGTAGAGAGCCACCAATCATGGAGTGCTTACCTTCAACCTCAGCTTTGACCTGCTGCTCGGCCCCTAAAGGAGAGAGAGAGAGAGAGAGAGAGAGAGAGAGAGAGAGAGAGAGAGAGAGAGAGAGAGAGAGAGAGAGAGAGAGATAGAGACAGAGAGAGAGAGAGAGAGAGAGGGAGAGAGAGACAGAGAGAGAGGGACAAGGACAAGAGAAGGAGAGCGGGAGAGAGAACAGAAAGAGGGAGCGAGAGAGAGGAGAGAGAATGGAGGTAGATAACAGAGAGAGAGAGAGAGAAAAAGAGAGAAAGACAGAGTGAGTGAGAGAGAGAGAAGGAGAGACAAGAGGAGAGAATGTAGGTAGAGAACAGAGAGAGATAGAGGGAGGGAGATTGTTGTGAGCTTTGTTGTTCTCCCTAGTACAACAGACAAACAATAACAAATGGTGGCACCATCTTTCAAATCAACGTGGGGGAGGGGGCGCTCTTCGTCTATCCCCCTCCTCTTCATAGGGGCATGTTATTTGTTAAGGATTTCCTGTAGACAGCCCTTCCTCCTCCTCCTCCCTCCGCCCCCAGGTCCCTCCTACCCTCTCTGCCCTGAAGAAGGCATGAGAAAAAGGGAGAAAAGACGATGGGATATAGTCAGCGGGAGAGGGGGGGGGGGGGCTGAGGCATAAACTAATCACATACTCTACATACCATGGGTTCTTCACTGTCTGTGTGTGTGTGTGTCTGTGTGTGTGTGTGTGTGTGTGTGTGTGTGTGTGTGTGTGTGTGTGTGTGTGTCTGTGTGTGCGCGCGTGTGTGTGTGTTTACTGAGCCATAAGACGTCCCTTGTGTTGGAACGGTGGGCAAACATTTAAAAGCCTTACAGGACCAGAGAAGGAGGCCGAGGCGTTTAATGAGATAGCAGGAGAAGAAAGGATTGTGCTGCAGAACCAAAGAAAAGGAGTGCCGGGCATGAGGACAAAGGAAACGCTCTTTTCAATCAAACACCATCTTATAACCCTATGTTTTAGGATCAAATCTAAACTTCATTCACTCCCATGGACATAACCTCTTCTGACTCAAACACACGCCAGAGAGAGAGAGAGAGAGAGAGAGAGAGAGAGAGAGAGAGGGAGAGAGAGAGAGAGAGAGAGAGAGATAAAGAGAGCAAGACAGGGGACAAGAGAGAGGGAGAGAGAGAGAATGGAGGTAGAGAACAGAGAGGGAAAGACAGGAAAGAAGGAAAGAAATCGTGAGACGTTGAACTGGGACTCACTAATACCAACATGAGAGGAAGTGAGAGAGGACACAGTCAGAGAACGGAAAGAAAGCAGCGAGGAGAGGTTCTAGAACTTAACGAGGAGAGGTTCTAGATCTTAACGAGGAGAGGTTCTAGATCTTAACGAGGAGAGGTTCTAGATCTTAACGAGGAGAGGTTCTAGATCTTAGCGAGGAGAGGTTCTAGATCTTAACGAGGAGAGGTTCTAGATCTTAACGAGGAGAGGTTCTAGATCTTAACGAGGAGAGGTTCTAGATCTTGGCGAGGAGAGGTTCTAGATCTTAACTAGGAGAGGTTCTAGATCTTGGCGCGGAGAGGTTCTAGATCTTGGCGCGGAGAGGTTCTAGATCTTAGCGAGGAGAGGTTCTAGATCTTAACTAGGAGAGGTTCTAGATCTTGGCGCGGAGAGGTTCTAGATCTTAGCGAGGAGAGGTTCTAGATCTTAGCGAGGAGAGGTTCTAGATCTTAACTAGGAGAGGTTCTAGATCTTGGCGAGGAGAGGTTCTAGATCTTAACTAGGAGAGGTTCTAGATCTTGGCGAGGAGAGGTTCTAGATCTTAACTAGGAGAGGTTCTAGATCTTGGCGAGGAGAGGTTCTAGATCTTGTGGACGAGAGGATCTTAGTGAGGAGAGGTTCTAGATCTTAACGAGGAGAGAGAAGAGGAAAAGGCTAGGTCACTCTTTTGTATGGAATGTCACAGGACGTCTAGGATAGAAGCTCCGTGGATTTCCTTTTGTGAACGGGAGGAAGCACATATTTACGTCAACGTAGTCTTTCTTCTCTCCATTTCAAAGCCTGCCTGACAGGTCACCACTTTATAAAATGTATTAGATTCTTGTAAACGTGTTGCGTACTATGTGAGAAAATAACCTTGACTGATAATAAAATGATAATTCATAATAAATTATGACAAACTAAATGATTGATAACTAAAGTATCTATTTTTTTATTCAGAAATTGATACAGTATAGCCAGTATAGTCTATTTAAGGACCAAACGTGATAGCAACATTCCAGGTCTACTTTTCTGGTCTTAAAGCGTGTAGTTTATCTGTAGAAGGTGATTTCGGGTGAACACTACCGTTTGCTTAGTTAGATTTTTTTCATTCATCTCCCATAGACATTACAATGTGCAAACTGTAGAAAGGTATTGATAATACGTTAATACAAAAAGGTTGCCTATTGTGGCTTTAAGTTTAATATACTGGCGTCAAATTGGCCTCTACTACTAATAATAATTCATTTTATTTAGTTTTTAGCACTTTTCTCGAGACTCAAAGCGCTTTACACAAATTGGTCGCCAATTAATTACACAGAACGAACAATGAATGGACCGACAGATATCAAACACAACACTCAGTCTGAGTGATACCACGGCAGCCAATTTGCGCCAGACTTGCTCACCCAACATATAACGACGGACTTGCTCACACACATAGGACACACAGACCGACTCCAGGTGAATTGGCAGTGACTGATCAGGGCACTGGTAGGAGAATGGAGCATGTTTTTTTGATGCTACTGCACGTTGACCCACTGGAGACTGAACCTACACCTTCTCACAGGGTCTGCGATTTGAAACGTTATCATTTTAACCCTGCTTAGCCTGGCTAGATATTGGTTAGCCTTACAGTGGTATGTGTTGGATAAGGCCCCTACACTCAAATAGTTTTTGATCTATAGCCCAGGTTAGCTTTTCCTTGGAACATGTTTAACGTTAAGCCTAGCTCCAGGTCAGCCTTAGTAGAATATGTTTAAGTCAAACCCAGGTTAACTGGAGAAACCGTGACGTTGTCTGTTTACCTGTGAGGTACAGCATTCCGAAGAGGAACACACACAGCATGAGGGTGACAGATGGACGAGGGGTCATGGTGCTGGAACAGACAATTTGTTACAATAAAATGGCCACTTTAAACTATAGAACAAACAGAGAGGCAAAAACAAAAACTGAACAAACGGTGTAAACAACAACAACAGTAGCTTTAGCTAGCAAAATACTTTCAAAAGAGTATTGTTCAAATCAGGTGAAACAACAGACTCAAACACAATAAATAAATGAACACTCTAGGCTTAAGCTAGCAAAATGCATTAAGAAAACATTGTTAAAATCAGACAAAACCAATACACAAGATTCAATAAATAAATGAACACTGTTGGCTTGAGCGAGCTAGCAAAAGCCACAAGCAGAGATGAATTATTTCGGACACTGATGGAGCAAGAGACACATAATGAATAGAGATGTACAGAAAAAAGGTTTTGAGTTTCGACGGAAAGACAGGAGGAAAAGTCTCATCAAAGATAGCTGGAGTTTGCTGCTACATCCAACACAGCAGAGAATGGAGAGACATAAACCAATCAACAAAGGACACACAAGTCAACATTAATATTTAATATGTTAATCAGATAGCTGTGCGGCGTTGGCCTAACTCCTTGAAACATGTACAGCTTTCTCTCGCAGGTTATACATTAGAGAGAAAAGTTTTCCAGGTCATAACATAATCACGTCTCGAAACATTAATAACAAGTGCCACGTTCTCCTGAAACACTAGCCTCAGCAAACTGAGGAAAATCGATCAGACGTAAGCCAGTATGTCCTTGTCTGAAGAGAGGAACACGGTCTTCACAGAGGTAAGGCTGAGTCTTCCAGAAAATAATTGTTTGAAATAAAACGAAAATTACAAGAAAAGAAGAGAGTAGCTGCTTGACTGTACCAGCAAGATGTCCAAACAGAAATGTAAAAATGTTTGGCCTGAACTTTGATGTGCTGCCTCGTAAGCAAATGAAATATGATCAAATATCGTGTAGGATCAGAGAACATTCAAGAATATTTGCTGAAATAAACACGGCTTCTGAAATCTGAAATCCCATCAAATCAGAACATCTTTACTACTAAAGCAATTCATGTAAAGGTAATTATTTATGTCCATAATTTATGTGAACAGTAAAAGAAGAAAAGTAAGGGGGATAAATTTATATTATTATCCCATTATAGTACAATATATATTCCTGATATATTTTAGTCGAATTTAATATATTTATCTACAATACCCGATGTTTTGGTCCTGGATGCTCCAAGGTTCCGTCCTGTATCGATGTCGGAATGTGTGCGTGTGTCTGAGTGAGAGTGTGTGTGTGTGTGTGTTTGGCATTCCCGTCCTAGGGAGCAAGACGTGTGTACCTTTCACACCTACGCTCCACGAGTCACACCTCGGGGTTTCCTAGACGGACCGGCTCGGCCTCCACTTTCCCCCAGCCACAGAGGCAGGAGCCTGGGGTCCCTGGGCTCCAGCACGAGGAGCTGCCTTTGTGTTGGAGGGAGCACAGGGGCACAGCGGAGACCAGGACAGATGAGACTGCACCACACTACACCTGCTTTTTTACTCTTTAAAACCTTGTACACACACTGGGCTTATAAGCAAGTTGTTTAGCTGGATATTTAGACTTGCAGTTGATTATTCAATTATTAACAGTGCAACGGTTTGTTTGGAGAATTTTTCCATATGTTATATCTTCATAAACTAGGTACATTGAGGTTAGAGAGAGAAGGGGGAAGAGAAAGGTTTAGAAAATATCAAATATATCCATATTCAAACAGCATAGTACTCAGAGCCTTTTGGACAGGGATAATATTTAACAGTGAAACAGCATAGTACTCAGAGCCTTTTGGACAGGGATAATAGTTAACAGTGAAACAGCATAGTACTCAGAGCCTTTTGTAAAGGGACAGGGATTAGTTAACAGTGAAACAGCATAGTACTCAGAGCTTTTTGGAAAGGGATAATAGTTAACAGTGAAACAGCATAGTACTCAGAGCCTTTTGGACAGGGACAATAGTTAACATTGAAACAGCATAGTACTCAGAGCCTTTTGGACAGGGACAATAGTTAACAGTGAAACAGCATAGTACTCAGAGCCTTTTGGACAGGGATAATAGTTAACAGTGAAACAGCATAGTACTCAGAGCCTTTTGGACAGGGATAATAGTTAACAGTGAAACAGCATAGTACTCAGAGCCTTTTGGACAGGGATAATAGTTAACAGTGAAACAGCATGGTACTCAGAGCCTTCTGGACAAGGATAATAGTTAACAGTGAAACAGTACAGGCACTCGACACGTTTTAACCATGATCAACTGGCCCGGCACAAATCTCTCCAGCTGGGTTTGGTGTGTGTTTGCACTGTGAGCAGGGAACCATATGAACACAGAGAAACCACACACACAGTCTCACACAGTCACACACACGCACACACATACACACAGAGAGCAGGCTACGCTCTCCGCTAGCTACAACAGTCAGCCAGGTAACCTGTCACAGCAGCAGCCTATGGAATGCAGTATTGCTGCAGGCTAAACCGTTCTTTCAGAGCCAACTGTATCACGGGTTCAGGAGTCAGTTTGAGGGTTAAAATATACAGTTACAAAACAACATCGTTATCCAATTCTGGTGCGGTCTCGATTCAATTCAGCACCAGGCAATTATTATTCTCCCAAACACAATATGACAGCTGAAAAACCGACAGAGCAGCAAGTGGGCCATCAGTTCCCCGTAGGAGACAACAGCTTCTAGAGACAAGCTCACTGACAACATCTGCATCCAATAGATAGATAAAGTTGAAGAGAAAATATATAACTGTGTGTGTGTGTGTGTGTATGTATGTGTGTGTGTGTCTATATAACTGTGTGTAAACGTGTGTGTGTGTCTATATACGTAACTCTGTGTGTAAGTGTGTGTGTGTGTGTGTGTGTGTGTGTCTGTATAAGTATGTGTTAGATAACAAGCTATAGTGGTTCCTTCTACTGCAACCATTTGAACTGACACGTTTGAAATCATGGAGTCTCCCTCTGCTGGTTTTATGGCATTACGACACTTCCCTGTGCAGCTGCTAAACTGAGAAGAAATGGTGAAAGAAGATGGCTGCCAGTCTCAGCATTGCATCAATCAAAATTAACCTGCAATTCATTGTCAGAATGAGTTTTTTCCAATGTATGAAAGCACTCCACAGGGTTACAGGGTCATGTTGGGAGAAAACTGGATTTTCCTGGTGGAAGAGAAAAACAGCAAATGTTGAATCCAAGATGGCTGCATAGGCTTTGAGTGACTTTCCGCTCAGGAAGGTGGTCAGTGAAATAGCAGATTGTGGCACGGGATTAAATAAGGTAAGTGAGTGATTTGTATCAGGATTCTTAATATGTTGCTTGGTTTTCACTGGGTGATGTGACCAAACTTTAGCTTTACTGATAGTAACACTGAGGTGTAACGTGAAACTTGGTTCTAGTGTGATAAACGTGTCCCAGTAATAAAACAGTGTACATGCTGTTTGATAGTGAGGACTGTTCTACCTGTGAGCCCCTCCGGCCCCTCCAGAGTAAGAGTGTATCTGAACTGGCCTGGTGACACTCTTCTACAGAGTCTCTTCTAAGACACTTTCCACTCTACATTCACTGAATGAACCCCTCTACCCTGGGTTTTTTATTTGGCAGAAATCCTGTGTCCCTAACTCCATGTGCAAAAGAGAGGAAAGATTCCTGGAGGATCACGCACACACATACACATACATTTCCCATTAAAACTGTACATCTCAAGAGTGTATTTTCTTTTTCTTAGGTTGTGTCTTTGTCGTTGATCATATGCTCATATTGAAATGTGTATTATCGATAAATCTTGTGCGATATGTTATATAGGTTATAATTGTTTAGCGTTTCTTGGAAATTAAATGTGAGTATTAGGCAAACACCTTGATATGGTCTGTTTTGTCTTAGTCTCGCGATACCAGACCTATCTCCACACTTCGTTGCGCTGTTTTTACCTTCATACCGTTTAGATACAGTATAGTGGTGATGATAGCTGAGGCTAGCAATAGCTCCACATGAGAGGAGAGGGCTGTCTGATTCTAAATGGTTTTCATGGAAGAGTTTGACTATTATTCTAGTGCTAACTCACACAATGTGCAATTGTTTTTAAATTGAATAGATTCTTGATTTATAATTAGAAAAACTGGAAAATATGAGAACTGTTTAGACATGTATTTCTTTGGTCGTTTTATATTGTTGTTTGACTGTCATGCCTTTTTATCTTATTATTTCTTATAATTTTCTGCCCAATAAACATTGACATTGTGTCATAAAACAATGGGAAAAAAGTGTCTCAATTAAAAATATATATTACAGTAAGACAATAAAGTAAAATAAAGCAATTGAGACCGTAAAGGTGGAGAGTATGGACACTGGGAGTAAGTAAGAGCATGAAACATTCACTCTGGTCCTTGCACCGTGTTGCCAAGACTCTGGAAATAAGGGGATATAAATAGGGACTGAGTTTGTCCCTACTCTTCTCTTTCCTTTGAACTTTGTTTCTTTGCCGACATATATAGCATTTACGCTGAACTAGATCACTAATCTGAAATCTCTTGATTACAAAATCCTACGACAGGCATCAAACATACATTTGATTTAACCACAAGGAGACATTCGACAGAAGAGGGGCTCATTTATAGGTATAGCAAGAGAGCCAAAGTCAAAGGAGAAGCTAAATAAATGCAATACAGGGCAACTATCTTTCTGTTTTGTCTATTTGTTTTTGTAGGTCTGTCAAATTGAATCCAATGGAGAATCCCATTCAAAAGATTGTCTCCCTCTGCTGGAGAGTATGGTGAACATTTCCCACTTGCTTCATCCATGCTTCTCTTTTAAAAAAAAGTAATAATAATAATATTATAATAACAAAAAAAAAAGATTTAACCTTTTATTGACATATTGACTTAATATCAGCAATTATTTCCTCTTTAGTTAGCAAGATTGTTGTCAACGATACGTTTTGGGATATGCCTGATTGTTGCCAAAACTTAAAGGTAGACCACAATGAACTTTGTTATTGTCTAGACGTAATTTGTAAGATACTAGAATCAATGGGCTGATGCTTGTAGAGGCATGGTAAGGCTGTTGGTATAGAGATAAAATGTAGAGAGAATCAAATTTAATCCAATAGAGAATCCCATTGAAGATTGTGTCCCTCTGCTGGAGAGTATGGTGTACATTTCCCATGCATCGTTTTTTAATTAGCTTTATACTAACTGCTGTAAGCACCTGTTCCTGTATAGCTCAATTGGCAAGTGCATGTCTCTTGATACTAGGAGAAATTGTGCACAGGTTCAAATCCTGATATTTCTTAAGTTACAATGCTTTAATGTTTAAATATCCTGAATGAGAGACCACTATTCACAAAGTTTTCAAGTAGCTCAGAAGGTAAGTTATGTGGAGACCAAACTTGTTTGGGTATGCCATGTGTTTGAATCCCATTCCTTTATGTTGCAAAATGTGCAATGCTCACTCAGTTTAAAAAGACCATTCTAGTTCCTCTTTAATTAAAACTAAAACGTAGACCACAATGAACTGTTTGTTATTTGTTGTCTAGATGTCATTCGTAAGATACTAGAATCAATGCGCCGATGCATATAGAGGCATGGTAAGCCTCTTTGTGTAGAAATAAAAGGTAGAGATGAGACTGTCCCATCGTGTATAGCTCAATTGGCAGGTGCACTGTTCTCAAGACTGGACAATATGCACCCACGCAGGTTCAAACCTTGCATATACTATAAGTTTTCTGTTACAGAAATTCTGTTGACTTTCCATATCCTGATCGAGATCGGTGTTGCTGGAAGTCTCGAGTAGCTCAGTAGGTTAATACTCTGTAAACCTAGCTACTGGTTGTGTTTGACGTGGGTTCGAATCCAGTTCCTTTATGTTGCGAAATTATCCACATCCCTTCAGTTGAAATAAACCCGACTAATAAACCAGCTGTCACAAGAGCATCTGGTTAGCTCAGTGGGTTAAGGCTGGTGTTACCCTCCCCCAGCAGGAATTCCTGCATTGTGAGGACAATGCATGGTGGCTTCGAGTCCCACTGTAGCTGTTCAGTTGGTGATGTTGGGGTAGGAGTATAGAACAGGGGCTTCTGGCCCCTGGAATTCGGTGGCAATGAAAAGCAGCTGTTATACTGAAGAATGCAGTAACAAGAGGAACTTTTTAAATGCTAAACTAACTTTAACTTTACAACATTCTTGTCATTAATTGTAAGATTAGTTTAATGACTATTATATTAGTAAGATTAAGAGTGCTTAATAATACAGTTGAAGAATGCAGATCTATCCTTCAAAATCTCAGCTACGCAACTACACTCACTCGCATAACCCCCAGGTTTCATTGCCACCAGATTCCAGGGGCCAGAAGCCCCTGGACTATCCTCCTACCCTACATTTGAACAGAGCAGTTGTTGCTGGACTCAAACCTGCAACGCATATGTACTCAGACGCACAATGCTTGGGCTATTACGCACAGAGCTATAGCCAAGCACATACTGACAAGATTTCTCCAGCCCATTTAAAGACAGTTATTTAAACAGGTTTGGCAATAGATGTTCATGCCAGGATTCAAACCCATAACGCTCCAACTTAGCATCTGCAGAATCAACTCAATGAGCTATTGGGGGAGAGCGTAATCTACCCACTAGAACTTCCTTAAAAGGATGCATATCTGGATACACAAATGTGCAAAATGCCACCTGTGGGATTTGAACCACCTACTCTCTGATGTAACATTAAGACATTATCTTACTGAGCTACACTGAAGCTTGTGTTTCAAAGTATAAGTATCAACGTTACCACCTTACAACTTCCAACACACCTTGATCAAGGTAATGTTTCAAGTTGTGGACATGTGGACATTGATACTTATACTTTGAAACACAAGCTTCGGTATAGCTCGGTAAGATAATGTCTTAACGCTACATCAGAGAGTAGGTGGTTCAAATCCCACAGGTTGCATTTTGCCCATTTGTGCATCCAGATATGCATCCTTCTAAGGAAGTTCTACTGGGTAGATTCCGCTCTCCCCAAATAGCTTACTAAGTTGATTCTGCAGATGTTAATTTGGAGGGTAATGAGTTTGAATCCCGGAATAAACATTTAGTGCCAAACCTGTTTAAATAACTATCTTTAAATGGGCTGGAGAAATCTTGTCAGCACGAGCTTGGCTATAGCTCTGTGTGTAATAGCCCAAGCATTGTATGTCTGAGTACATATGTGTCGCATGTTCAAGTCCTGCACCTACTGCTCTGTTCAAATGTAGGGTAGGAGGGTAGACCAGGGGCTTCTGGCCCCTGGAATCTGGTGGCAATGAAATCAGGGGGTTATGTGAGTGAGTGTAGTTGCGTAGCTGAGATTTTGAAGGATGGATCTGCATTCTTCAACTGAATTATTAAACATTCTTAACCTTACTAATATAATAGTCATTAAACTAATCTTAAAATAAATGACTAATAAAGAATGTTGTAAGTTTTGCATTTGGAAAACAACAGTTCCTCTTGTAACTGCATTCTTCAGTATAACCACTGCTTTTCATTGCCACTGAATTCCAGGGGCCAGAAGCCCCTGTTCTATACTCCTACCCCAACATCACCAACTGAACAGCTACAGTGGGACTCGAAGCCACCATGCATTGTCCTCGCAATGCAGGAACTCCAGCTGGAGGGATAAGACCAGCCTTAACCCACTGAGCTAACCAGAAGCTCTTGTGACAGTTGGTTTATTAGTCGGGTTTATTTCAACTGAAGGGATGTGGATAATTTCGCAACATAAAGGAACGGGATTTGAACCCACGTCAAACACAAACAGTAGCTAGGTTTACAGAGTATTAACCTACTGAGCTACACGAGACTTCCAGCAACACCGATCTCGATCAGGATATGGAAAGTCAACAGAATTTCTGTTAGAAATTTTGTAACAGAAAACTCATAGTATATGCATGGTTTGAACCTGCGTGGGTGCATATTGTCCAGTCTTGAGAACAGTGCACCTGCCAATTGAGCTATAGAGGATGGGACGGTCTTATCTCTACCTTTTATTTCTATACCAACAGGCTTACCATGCCTCTATATGCATTGGCACATTGATTCTAGTATCTTACGAATGACATCTAGACAACAAATAACAAACAGTTCATGGTGGTCTACATTTTAGTTTTAATTAAAGAGGAACTAGAATGATTTTATAACAGAAAGGAATGGGATTCAAACATATGTCATACCCAAACAAGTTTGGTCACCACAGAACTAACCTACTAAGCTACTTGAAAACTCCACTGATAGTGGTCTCTCGTTCAGAATATTTAAACATGGAAATATAATAAAGTTTTGTAACTTAAGAAAAGGCCGATCCGCATTTCACCTAGCATCAAGAGACGTGCACTTGCCAATTGAGCTACAGAGGAGCAGGTGCTTACAGCAGTTAGTTAAAAGGGATAGGATAGTCTCATCTCGTTTATCTCTACGCCAACAGGCTTACCATGCCTCTACAACCATCGGCACATTGATTCTAGTATTTTACGAATTCCATCCAGACAATACATAACAAAAAGTTCATAGTGGCCTATTTTTTTGTTTTAACAAATACATTTGCATAATCAGAAATATATTTACAGGACAACGTAAAGTTTACAAAAAAAGAGGAAATAACATATCATATTAACATATTTGCTTAATGAAACATGAAATAATAAAATATGTACATGAACACATCCTCCAGCTGGGGGAGACTCAATATTTTCAATCTGATTCTCTATTACATTACATTTGATAGACCTACAAAATACAATTAAAAAAAGTTAATTGCCCTGTATTGTATTTATTTAGCTTCTCCTTTTACTTTCGCTCGCTTACCATAAAGGAGCCCCTCTCCTATCAAATGCGTTCTAGTGATTAAATCAGAAATTTTTTTAATAAAGAGATTTCACATCAATGATCATGTTCAGAGTAAATGTTCACCGTTGTGATTCTGTAAAACAAAGTTTCAAAGGAAATATAATATCGCATACAAACTGAGAAAAGGATACCAAACATGAGTTCTAAAAAACAAAGTTTTATTGGGGAGAAAATTATTAGAAATGATAAGATATATACAGCATGATAGTCAAACACGATATAAAACAACCAAATAAATAAATATCTAAGTAGCTCTCATATTTTGTTTTTTCAGTTTTTACAAGCTGAAAATAATTTGATATATAAATCCCAGATGCTTAATAACTCAGTACAGATTGAAATGTGGGTCCATTTTGGCTTTGAGCAGAGGCATATCGTTTGATGAACAAAGATTTGTTCAAACCCAATAAAAACCTCCAACAAATGGTTACAGTTACACCAGGAGCATTTTTTGTGTTGGAGCAGTCCAGGATCTTCTGTGCCTTGTTTGCTGCTGGTCCTAGGTCAGGCTCGTGGACTGGTTAGCTGGGGGAGAAAGACAGCAGGCAGATTGGAGTACTTCATTATTCACAGTATGAAACTAAGCAGCTCAATCTAACAGACTGGAAATCTACAATCATATTCACAAGATATGTCTGGTTCAAGAACCCCTAGTGGCTTAGTTTGTTTTCAAATAAAGATTCCTTCATGTGATTCATCATGTTCTATGGGTCTAATTAATGTTGATTGATTTCAGGGGAATTTCAAACCTAGTGGCCAGATTGGTCAGTTAATGGTTACAGCTCTCTGTTAGCAAGAAAGCATACAGAGACACATTTCTAAAGAAATATGGAAATAGAGTGTTTTCATTTCAGACAGTGTTCAAACGGTAACCTTGTTTAATTTCCTTACAGCTTTTTCCTCGCCCTCCCTCACAGACGTCGACTGTGGAGCTGAAGGGAAAGAGACCAGGAAAGAGACCAGGAAAGAGACCAGGAAAGAAAGAGGTGGAAGGTTTGTAGAGGATGTGTGTGAAGTGAGGTGACCTCTCACCCTCTGGGAGCACAGCGTCCCTGTGTATCCTCTCCGACAGGCACACACGTTGGGCCGCACACAGCGACTCCCATAGAGGCACAGGTGATCACAGTGAGCTGGAGAGGGGGGGTGGGGGGGACATCACAACCCATGCAGCACCTCCATTTGAGCTGAGACCGTGTGTGTGTGTGTGTGTGTGTGTGTGTGTGTGTGTGCGTGTGTGTGTGTGAGTGAGTGAGTGAGTGAGTGAGTGAGTGAGTGAGTGAGTGAGTGTGTGTGTGTACGTGTGTGTGTGTGTGTGGCTGTGTGAGTGTGTGTGACAGAGTGTGTGAGTGTGTGTGAGAGAGTGTGTGTGTGTGTGTGTGTGAGTGTGTGTGTGTGTGAGAGAGTGTGTGTGTGTGTGTATGTGTGTGTGTGTGTGTGTGTGTGGCTGTGTGTGTTTGCGCATGTGTATATGAGCGTGTGCGTACATTTTATGTATATGCTCACTGCTGAATATGTATATAATATGTATTATGCTCACTGCTGAATATGTATATAATATGTATTATGCTCACTGCTGAATATGTATATAATATGTATTATGGTCACTGCTGAATATGCATATAATATGTATATGGTCACTGCTGAACTTAAATGTAACATATCCGACATTTGCAGGCGTCTGTGATGTGTGTGTGTGTAGTTCTCACGTATTTGGCACAGCATCCCTTGCCACCCAGGGGCACAGTGGCAGGTGTTTGGACCGACACACTCTCCTCCATTTAGACACTTCTGAAGACAAGCAGCTTAACATACGAAACACATTAAGAATAAAAATGAATATATAGACATATTATAGATCTGTGATAGCACAAGTGTAACAGCTAATGGTGTATACAGATCTTAAGAAGTCAGTTTCATCTGGAATAATGTTTAGTTTATGACAAAACTCCAAGCCCACTACTCCACACCATTCACCATAGTAGATCTGCAATACAATTTTCTAAGAAAAAATAACTAAATCAAATGATATTGAGGACAAATTATGACAAAAAAAAGAACAATTTTAGAATATCTAAGACAAAAACAGCAAAATACTTTTTTTATTCATGAGGTAGGGAAGAAACGTTCACGTGAGGTTGGCACTCGTTGCCCAGGCAACCGAGCCTGCCTGTGAACTGGACAGCATAAACATAAACTACCCATTTATGAAACAGCATTTCACACATGAGTCTATCATAGTTAGGGTCATGACCATATATAACTATGACAGAGATATCCCAAGACAAAGTATGCTAGCGAATGAGCCAATGTTTAGCTTTAGGGCCCTCTGTATTGCAATTCATTTTTCATTTGAGCGATTTCAATCGTCACGTATTGGCATGGCAACGTCACTGTCTCGCCGAGTATCGTTACGTTCCTTCACATGACCGCTTCTAAAATGGACTGTCATCATCATCATCATCATCAGCATCATCATCATCATCAGCATCATCTAAAATGGACTGTCAACTTAGATCAAGGTCCTGGAGTAAGGTCAACGTGAGGTCAAACCATCCATCCTGTCTCAGCTGCCATGACGAAGTGATAAAGACTGACTTACGTTTGTCACAGCCCCGGTCTCTCCATCCAGAGGGACAGTCACAGACGTCAGGGCCCACACACCGACCCCCGTTCATACACGCAGGCTCACACACACCTAAGGAGAGAGAGAGGGTGAGGGGATGATATTTTAAAATACATACTGTCTCAGACAGTAGAGAGTAGAGAGAGATGGAGGGAGTGAGAGAGAGAGAGGATGGTATGTTAAAATAAATACTGTCTCAGACAGTAGAGAGTAGAGAGAGAGAGAGAGAGAGAGAGAGAGAGAGAGAGAGAGAGAGAGAGAGAGAGAGAGAGAGAGAGAGATCAGAGAGAGAGAGAGAGAGATCTATAGAGAGAGAGAGAGAGAGAGAGAGAGAGAGAGAGAGAGAGAGACAGAGAGAGAGAGAGAGAGAGAGAGAGAGAGAGAGAGAGAGAGAGAGAGAGAGAGAGAGAGAGAGAGAGACGAGAGAGAGACGAGAGAGAGAGAGAGAGAGAGAGAGAGAGAGAGAGAGCGAGAGAGAGAGAGAGACACGAGAGAGAGAGAGAGAGAGAGAGAGAGAGAGAGAGAGAGAGCAGAGAGAGAGAGAGAGAGAGAGAGAGAGAGAGAGAGAGAGAGAGAGAGAGAGAGAGAGAGAGAGAGAGAGAGAGAGAGAGAGAGAGAGAGAGAGAGAGAGCGAGAGAGATAAACTGATGACAGGAAGGAGAGCAGGACGAAGAGGATGAGGATTTAGGAAAGATGATGCGGAGGATATTTTGGATGAAGTGAGGGAGATTATAGGTGAATGATGAAGAAGAGCAGGAGATTCAAAAAGATGAAGAGAACAGTGATGAGGATGATGGCTATGATGAAGAGGAGGAGACGGAGGTGTATTGACTCACTCTGTTGACAGCGTTCCCCAGCATAGCCCTCAGGACAGGAGCACACGTTGTTACGCACGCACACACCCCCGTTCTTACAGGGGGGTCTGCACACAGCTGAGAGAGAGAGAGAGAGAGCGAAAGAAAGAAAGAAAGAAAGAAAGAAAGAAAGAAAGAAAGAAAGGAAGATAGGAAGAAAGAAAGAAAAGTGAGATTAAAGATTTGAGCCATAGCGACTTGATTCATAGCCATTCTAAAGCCCACCTCTGTAGTTCTAGAAACATGGAGGTACCGTTTTGACAGTGGTCGCCGTAGAAACCGTGGGGACAGTCGCACATGTCAGGACGAACGCAGACGCCTCCGTTAAAACACACTGGAGAGCACAGGGCTGGACAACACACGTGCACACACACACACACACACACACACACACACACGTAAGCATGAGCATACACACACACACACACACACACACACTATCAGTACCAAAATACCTTACACTTACACAGACTCAGCAACACACTGTACATGAAATGATTTATACTAACAAGTTGCACATGAAAATATACAGTGCATCTGGAAAGTATTCACAGCGCTTCACTTTTTCCACATTTTGTTATGTTACGGCCTTATTCCAAAATTTATTAAATAATTTTTTTGCCTCAAAATTCTACACACAATACACCATAATGAAAACATGAAAAATGTTTTTTTGAGATTTTTGCAAATTTATTAAAAAATAAATAACTAAGAAATCACATGTACATAAGTATTCATAGCCTTTGCCATGAAGTTCAAAATGGAGCTCAGGTGCATCCTGTTTCCACTGTTGATCCTTGAGATGTTTATACAGATAAATTGGAGTCCACCTGTGGTAAATTCAGTTGATTGGACATGATTTGGAAAGGCACACACCTGTCTATATAAGGTCCCACAGTTGACAGTGCATGTCCGAGCACAAACCAAGCATGAAGTCAAAGGAATTGTCTGTAGACCTCCGAGACAGGATTGTCTCAAGGCACAAATCTGGGGAACGGTACAGAAAAATGTCTGCTGCTTTGAAGGTCCCAATGAGCACAGTGGCCTCCATCATCGGTAATTGGAAGAAGTTTGGAACCACCAGGACTCTTCCTAGAGCTGGCCGGCCGTCTAAACTGAGCGATCGGGGGAGAAGGGCCTTAGTCAGGGAGGTGACCAAGAACCCGATGGTCACTCTGTCAGAGCACCAGCGTTCCTCTGTGGAGAGAGGAGAACCTTCCAGACCATCTCTGCAGCAATCCACCAATCACGCCTGTATGGTAGAGTGGCCAGACGGAAGCCACTCCTTAGTAAAAAGCACATGGCAGCCCGTCTGGAGTTTGCCAAAATGCACCTGAAGGACTCTCAGACCATGAGAAACAAAATTCTCTGGTCTGATGAGGCAAAGATTGAACTCTTTGGCGTGAATGCCAGGCATCATGTTTGGAGGAAACCAGGCACCGCTCCTCACCTGGCTAATACCATCCCTACAGTGAAGCATGGAAGTGGCAGCATCATGCTGTGGGGATGTTTTTCAGCAGCAGTAACTGGGACACTAGTCAGGATAGAGGGAAAGATGAATGCAGCAATGTACAGAGACATCCTGGATGAAAACCTGCTCCAGAGCGCTCTTGACCTCAGACTGGGGCGACGGTTCATCTTTCAGCAGGACAACAACCCTAAGCACACAGCCAAGATATCAAAGTGGCTTCAGGACAACTCTGTGAATGTCCTTGAGTGGCCCAGCCAGAGCCCAGACTTGAATCCGATTGAACATCTCTGGATAGATCTGAAAATGGCTGTGCACCGAGGCTTCCCATCCAACCTGATGGAGCTTGAGAGGTGCTGCAAAGAGGAATGGGCGAAACTGCCCAA
>JAPMUY010001389.1:25000-47500 GCA_026901105.3 Galaxias olidus
TTGTTATATTTTTTATATATTTTTGTGTTATTGCTTGCTCTTTCTGTGTGGACTCATCATTGTAAAAGAAAACATGGTTGTGAAAGTGGCTGGACTCCACAGCTGCAACGTGACCGAATGGGTTTGGAATGACATGGGAGCAGGGTGTAGGCTCCTTAAACCTCCCCAAGACGGATTTCAGGAAAGAGCTGTGCAGCAGTGTATTGCTAAGGATACACACAGCAAACACAGCAATAATTAATTTAAAATCATATTCTTTGGAGGGGCATTCTGAACACTCATTCATAATTGGTTTATTTTTAATCAGCGTACACTTGTTTGTCATCTGGGATGTATTAGCTTTGTCTACTGATGCTCTTCATCTGTTTGCATCTGGGATGTATTAGCTTTGTCTACTGATGCTCTTCATCTGTTTGTCATCTGGGATGTATTAGCTTTGTCTACTGATGCTCTTCATCTGTTTGTCATCTGGGATGACACCCCACGGCCTCATAACAAATGTCCAACATCCACAATGAGGGAAATCAAGATAAATGGAATTAATTTTGTCCGTACAAAGTCACCACTAAGGCTGCAAGGAACTCCGCAGGAGAACATAGCACAGCACTTAGAAAACCATCTCTGTTCCAACATGCTGACTGACGATTAAACGGCCAAACGACTAAAGCTGTAGCAGCCAACCTTAACCACATGAAACCCTAACCACTTAGGAAAACATATAACAGACTCCAAAAGATTTACTAAGTACTTCAATTCCTAAACGGGAACTACAATGAGAAAAAAAGTTAAACAACAACAACAACAACAACAATTTGTCTGTAAAATAAACTATGCTTCTATGGTTTTGCTTTTCAATCAGCAAATGTGTATAGCAAAGTCTGCCTCACTTTGCAACTTTAAGAACCACAGTAGAAAAAACAGCAACTTAAAGTCATTCAACATCTCCCTTGGTTGCATAGCAAGCGGACTCTTCCTACCTGCTTTTGGGACCTTCCTGCAGGTGCGCCCGTTGCCATGGAGACCTGGAGGGCAGCGGCCGCAGACGTAGCCGACGTAGGGTGGCCGGCGATTGATGCACTGGACCCCCGGGAAGCAAGGCCGAGAGGCACAGGTCGCCTTCACACTGACCCCTGCTGCTGCTGCTGTGGTGGACTGGAGGGCTGCGACTACACACACACACACACACACACACACACACACACACACACACACACACACACACACACACACACACACACACACACACACACACACACACACACACACACACACACACACGTGATTCAGTGAGACAGATGGGTGATTTGGTTAGTCAGATGGGTGATTCAGTGAGTCAGATAGGTGATTCAGTACTAACCAGCTAGTTTTTCATTTCCTGATGCCTGAACTCCTGAAGACGCCCTGACCTCTGTTATTCTGGGTTCTGATTGGATAGGTTTGAAAGTAATCGTTCTGGCTGGCGCTGGGTCTGGTATAATTCCTGGATTGTTCCCGGTGTTGACTTTGAAAAAGGATGGTTCTGGGATAATTCCTGGGATCTTGCCCATGGTTACTGATTTGGATACTGATTTGTCTGGGCTAATTCCTGGGATCTTCGTTAGAATGTCAGTCTTGGATGAGGATTGGTCTGGTGTTATTCCTAGTATTTTGTTGGGTGTAAAGCCAGCAGAGAGAGCATTGATGGGCATTGCAGTGATCAGCTTTGGGACTTCTGCAGACAAATAAATTAAGTACAAAATATGATTCAAACCGCATTTAACTTCTGAACAGAGAAAACTGAGAGTGAGAGATAAAAAAAAAAGAGAGAGACAGAGAAACCAAGTGAAAGAGTGCACGAGATGTGATGGGGGGAGAGAGAAAAGAAAGACAAAAAGAAAAGGAAATAAAAGACAGAACGGAGAACATCGCTCTGACCAATTAACATTGTAAACGACAAGAACAGGCCGCAACTCAAATAAAGACGTCAGTGAGGTGCGTTTCATTCACCACAGGGGTCACCCCTGGAGCACTAAGCCCCCAGTGTTTGCACCTCTCTCTCTCTGTGTGTGTGTGTTGGCTTCCAGGACAATCCTGGGGAGCTTGGCTATTGGACCTGGCAGCAAAAAGAGATCGCCGTGGAGACAGGCCCTGAACATCACAGAGTGGTACTGCTGATTTAAAAGTGTAGCAGCTGGACAGGAGATTTATCTCCGCTAGTTTCCTATCGTTGTTCTCTGGCAGTTGGTAAAGCGGCACCGCGAGTAGCTTGTTTTTTCATGGAGGAAGTGAAAGAATCGAAACAGACCTCCAGCGTTCTTCAGCAATGTCTCAAAAAGAAAACACACACGACCAGAAAATGAAAGGATTACCCGAAGGACAAGTTTGGAAAAGGTAGGTCTGTTTTTATAATTCTATGTTATTCAATTTTATTCTTTTAAGTTATTTATTAATAACTGTCAGTTTAGACACACTATGGTGAGTTGCATTCCACCCGGGGGGGGGGGGGGGGGGGGGTCAACGTGCCCTCTCCTAAATCTGGATCCCATTATAGAACAGGAGAGGACTTTCAGGGGAAATTCTCAGCCACTAAAGCCGTCTGACCTAGTCACACTCTTAATTTTCCCCGCAAAAAAGTCAACATTTACCAAACTATTTATTTTTTGCGAATCCCAAATAGCACCACTTGAAAATGGGAGTTTTTTGCGTAAACTTGTAACCTTCTAGAAGCAGAAGGTGAAGGGCAGTGAAGGGAGAGAGAGAGAGAGAGAGAGAGAGAGAGAGAGAGAGAGAGACAGAGAGAGAGAGACAGAGAGATAGAGAGAGAGAGAGAGAGAGAGAGACACAGAGAGAGAGAAGAGAGAGAGAGAGAGAGAGAGAGAGAGAGAGAGAGAAAGATAGAGAGAGAGAGAGACAGAGAGAGAGACAGAGAGATAGAGAGAGAGAGACAGAGAGAGAGAGAGAGAGAGAGAGATTTTCTCTCTCAGCCTTTCATCTGTTTCCCATTGCAGCGTGCGTCTGCCTCGTGGCTCCCTCCCCCTGAACACTGTGCAGCTCACCACAGCAGACCGCATGGGCTAAAGGTGGACCCTGAGATGTGACGTCGCAAAACAAAAGCGGGGTGGCACCACGCATTGCCATCTCTAAGACGGAAATCGCAGAAGAGAACTTAGAAGACCATGAATAATAATATGAATAATACAACTAAAAACGTTCATTGAAGAGCGCCTTTCATTGTAACGGAATTCCGACTTGTTGGTTTGCAGTCGTAACCCTGGAGCCGACCTTTACCTGGGACAGCAACCTGCTACACGGAGAAGCAGGACCAGAAAGGTGAATGTACACAGCATTTCAGAGAACCCAGCGGGATGACTCACGTTGTCTGAGAAACCGCCTCCAGATTATGGGATGTTTTGCGAATACTTTTCTCTTGTCAGACTTAATTATGCATCATCTAAGCCAACCAGAGCCTGTGGGCAGCATCTTTCCCCTTAAAAGTCTCTCCTTCCTTTCGTGTTGTTATGGCAACCGATAGATGACAAAACAAAGCTAAGAGGGGGTCATCATCAAAATAAACCAGAAATAAGAGTATTGTTTTTGATCACACAAATAATCTAAATTAAACTGAACTGACCAGGTTACTTAATCCAATATACTTAATAATAATATGAATAAAATAAAAAAAATGATTCCTACACGGTTTGTGACAGATTGATCTCGCTCTAGGTAAATATGAACTACCAGGGTGACCTGGGTGTGCGTACCTGTGCAGGTGACCCCGTACCCCTGTTCTGTGACGGATTGATCTCGCTCTAGGTAAATATGAACTACCAGGGTGACCTGGGTGTGCATACCTGTGCAGGTGACCCCGTCCCCCTGCTGGCCTCTGGGACAGGGGCCACAGCTGTAGGAGCCGAAGGTGTTGATACACTGGGCCGCTGGGAAGCAGGGCTTATCCTCACACTCATTAACATCAGTCCAGCAGGTGGTACCTACACACACACACACACACACACACACACACACACACACACACAGACGCACACGCACACGCACACGCCCACGCACACACACACAGACATATACAGACATTCACACAGGCAGTCAAAAAAAACGAAAGAAAAAAAACATTACAGCAAAACGATAATACTGATTAATGTAATAATAATAATAATGGAATTAACAATGAACTAGCAATGAAAGTAACTTTTTAAAGTGGGCCTTGCATCAGTGCATGAGGGAATATGTAATAAATACAAACGATGGTTTAATCGAAGTTTTTATCAGAGTGGATTATTCTTCTGCCTTTTTTAACTACGACCATAGGAATAGCATTAAAAACTGTTTCCATCACGTAGCTTTACCAGCTCATCTTTGATATTAATAATCATATAATTAAATGTATAATTATAATTACTTATAGTAAATTAACGACCTTTCCACCACACCGTTGTAGCCAGCTCACCTCTGAGTCCCAGTGGACATTCACACCGGTATCCCTCCTCGGCGCCGACACACACCCCGGCCCCGCAGGGGGACGACACACACTCGTCGACTGCCTCCTCACACAGCTCCCCTCTCGTCCCCTTGGGACACACACACAGGTACCTCCCACTGCCTGCTGGGTAATTGACGTCGGTCACGCACGCTCCACCATTGAGACAGCCACAAGGCTTCACTCCAATCTGCAAGAAGGACGACAATCATGACGAAACTCACTGCTAAAAAGGCTGGATTATAACATGGGACCACATGTCGATGTTAGCTTTAGCTGAACAAAAACAGTCACTGTAAGTCACTAAAGGTCCAATTGTCTGATGGATCTGTTTCTAACATGAACACCCTAAATCAGAACGAGACCACAGCTTGCAGATGTTTTTATATCATCGTATATCATGATTCTTAGTTGTTTTTGTTGATGTTGTTTAAAACTATCCACAGAATCTTATGTACATTCCAAATATGGGCACGGGTGTGTTCAGGTCGTGGAATGTGATCTTTCCATAGCTGCTGTTGTCACGTCAACACGGAGAGGATAAATGCGTGTGTTTTCAGGAGCCTTTGGGTCCAGAGTTGGCTGCACTGTAGCGTTATGCTGCTGTGTTCTCTTTCATTCTATTCCTCCTTTCCCTTCCCTCCTCTCCTCTCACCTCCCCTCCCTTCCCCTCCCCTCCCCTCCTCTACTCTTCTCTCCTCTCCTCTCCTCCTCTCCTCTCCCTCCTCTCCTCTTCTCTCCTCTCTCTCTCTCCTCTCCTCTCCTCATCCTCTCTCCTCCTCTCCTCTCCTCTCCTCTCCTCTCCTCCCTCCCATCCTCTCCCCTCCTCTCCTCCCCTCATCCTCTCCATCCTCCTCTCTCCTCTCCTCTTCATCCTCTTCTCCTCCTCTTCTCTCTTCTCCTCTCCATCCTCCTCTTTGCCTCCTCCCCTCCCCACCTCTCCCCTCCCCTCCCCTCCTATCCCCTACTCCTTTCTCCTCTCCTCCCCTCCCCTCCTCCCCTCCCCTCCTCCTCTCCTCCCCTCCTCCTCTCCTCTCATCCACTCCTCCTCTCCTCTCCATCCTCTCTCTCTCCTCCTCCTCTCTCCTCCCCATCCTCCTCTCTCTCCATCCTCCTCTCTCTCCCTCCTCTCCTCTCTCCTCCTCCTCCTCTCCTCCCCATCCTCCTCCCCTCTCCTACCCTCCCCTCCTCCTCCTCTCCTCTCCTCTCCTCCCCTCCTTCCCTCACCTCCCCTCCCCTCCATCCTCCTCTCCTCTCCTCCTCTCCATCCTCCTCTCCTCTCCTTCTCTCCCCTCACCTCCCCTACCCTCCTCCCCTCCCCCTGTCCTCTCCTCTCACCTCTACAGTCACTGTGCTCTCTGCGTTGCACTCGTCCGACAGTGTAAACCGGAACGTCCCGGTCCTCTCCCCCTTCTCCTCCTCCTCCTCCTCCTCCTCCTCCTCGCCCTCGTCGTCATGGCGATGGACTCTCCAGATGAGCAGTCCCGCGGGCGACAGAGAGGCGTCCTCCGGCCCGGCCTCCAGGCTGAAGAGCAGCGCAGAGCCCTCAGGATCGGAGGCCGTGAACTGGAACACAAAGTTCTCCCCCGGGAAGGTGTGGAGTGTTCCCCGAGGAGGGTGGAAGGTTGGGGGCTGGTTTACTGAGGGGGGGGGGGGGGGTAATTTAGATGGAGGATAAGAAAAGGAGGGATGGGAGAGGGAAAGAGAAGAGGCTGTAGTCAAGGGGAAAGACGCGTTGGTGATTTTCCCAACAGATACACGTTTCCTGCTGGTCGGAAAAATCCGTCTGGGCACTGAAGGAGATCGCTTGAAGCCAAGTTGTGTTATGGCAACCAAAATTCAAACATTGTTTAGTAATCAGTTTCGCAAACAACATCTTTAACACAAGCCCGCGCGCCCGCGTGCCCGCACACACGCGCACACGCGCACCCACACACACATACACACACACACACACACACACACACATACACACACCGTTTGAAACTACCAAATGCTCTTCTCTACTACAGACTCCTCTGTCAGAATTCACAGACTTGACCCTTGACCTGCTCCTAGAAGTCTACAGTATGCCATGTGTCTGACATAGAGATCTCCTCCGTCTGTGAATATCGACATATTTAGGGCAGCCTCTGTGTGCTTGTCTGTGAAATAGTCTGTGAGTGTGTCTGTGTGTGTGTGTGTGTCTAAGTGAGTGTGTGTTGGAGTGTGTCGATGTGTGTGTCTAAGTGAGTGTGTCTACACTGGAAAGTGTCTACGTGTATGTGTGAGCGTGTGTGTGTGAGTGAGAATGTGATGGAGTGTCTATGTGCACGTGTGAGCGTGTGTGTGTGTGTGTGAGAGAGAATGTGATGGAGCGTCTATGCGTATGTGTGAGCATGTGTGTGTGTGTGTGTGTGAGAATGTGATGGAGTGTCTATGTGTACGTGTGAGTGTGTGTGTGTCTATGTGTACGTGTGTGTGTGTGTGTGTGTGCGTGTGTGTGTGTGAGACTGTGATGGAGTATCACAGAGCCCAGGCCTATAGGGGGGCTTTTCCTTGTACTCCAGATGTCTTACAGTCGTGTCAGAACACGCTCAGAAAACAGAGGAGCAGACTCCTGGCAGACGCCCACTTCCCCCCTTTGATCTGCTGACAGGAAGTGACTGACGGACGGACGGAGGGAGCCCAGCGCTCGCTGACAGCACAGCAAAGAGCACCCGCGTGACTGGCTGACAGGCACATAGCTACAGCCCGCCACACAGTTGAGGCAAAGGCCACCATTACCTGAAGTAAGAAAATGAAAATGCCAAGCGCACTATAAACTATACAAAACAATACAAGAACTATGACTTTGGAAGTATTGTCTCAGGGCAATACATACTTACTGGAGCAATACAAGTACTATGACTGGAAGTATTGCCTCAGGGATATACATACTTACTGGATCAATACAAGTACTATGACTTTGGAAGTATTGCCTCAGGGATGTACATACTTACTAGAGCAACACAAGTACTACAACTTTGGAAGTATTGCCTCAGGGATGTACATACAGTACTGAGCAAAAGTGTTATGCAGGTGTGAAAAATATTTCAAGTAAAAATGCTTTTCAATTAATACATTTAATAAAATACGAGTGACAAGAAAATCGATTTCAAATGTATATTTGGTGTGACCACCCTTTGCCTTCAAAACAACATCCGCTGCCTAAAACCTACGGACAGTACATATTAACCCGAGCAATACAAGTACTATGACTTCTAAAGTGTTGCCTCGGGGCAGTACATACTTACTGGAGCAATACAAGTACTATGACTTCGGAAGTGTTGCCTTAGGGCAGTACCTTGGTTGACGGACCAGGAGAACCTGGAGGTGCCCGGGTCACACTGGAGACACGGGCTGGTGGGGTGGGAGTCTCCCGACGCAAAACACATCCCATCTATGTTACATGTCCTCGACTGACACCCGGGGAGAGGGAGAGAGAGAGAGAGAGAGGGAGGGAGGGGAAGCAAGAGAGAGAGAGGGGGTACAATACAAACAAACTGTCAGGCGGTATGTATAATCTTTTAACTAACAGGAAATTAAGAGAAACACAAGCAGTAACTATGTTGTTAGACTAAATTACATTCCAGTTCCTCCAGTAAAACAGGCAGTTCATATGTCTCCAGTCAACATAATTAAATTGTACATGAAATTGTGCATTTCTATCTCCTTCTGTAAGGTGTGTGCATGTTGTTCTTTCCTAAGTGGATATACATGTGTTTCTGTGTTCCTCTCTCTCTCTCTCTCTCTCTCTCTCTCTCTCGTCTCTGTCTGTCTCTGTCTCTCCCTCTCTGTGTTTGTGTTCGTGTGTTCCTGTGTGTGTGTGTTTGTGTGTGTGTGTGTCCGCGCGTACCACATGCTATCTGTGGGAGATGGGATATGGTCTCCCAGGTTGATATGAACTAGCCTGGAGTTGTGAGAGCCATGCTGCCGCCAGCGGTCTGTTTAAGTCATCTAACAGACAACAGGTTTACCAGACTGCCCTCTGATCACACAGAAGTGAGGCACTGCCAGAAGGATTCCCCCCAAAAAACAACTGTATGTTTCACATCTTGATAAAGAAACAAAAATCATCTCGGAAACAGATCTCTGATTGACATGGATATATATATTTTTAACAACTCCTCCTACTGCACCTGTCTATTGTGTAACACAATGATGTAGCCTGGTATCTTGCAGAGTCTGGTTTATAACTGTAAACATATGCCTCTAGTAGGAGGCCACTGTAGGGGGAATGTGCAGCCAAACGCAACTGTTATGGAGGAGGATTTGGGACCAGGGGAAGTTTAAATTGAATTTGAGTTTTATGTTCGGACTGTTTTCTGTGCTTGTGTTGGACCAGAAGTGAGTTGAATGAATTGAAATATTAACTGTGTGCACTTTAATTACCTTTAACCTACGGAGTAGTAAGTGGTGTGGAAAGTTATGTACTGTGTATTTTAAATAGCTGTACATTAATACTTTAATTACCTTTCACCTACGGAGTAGTAAGTGGTGTGGAAAGTTATGTACTGTCTATTTTAAATAGCTGTACATTAATACTTTAATTACCTTTAACTTACGGAGTAGTAAGTGGTGTGGAAAGTTATGTACTGTGTATTTTAAATAGCTGTACATTAATACTTTAATTACCTTTAACTTACGGAGTAGTAAGTGGTGTGGAAAGTTATGTACTGTCTATTTTAAATAGCTGTACATTAATACTTTGATTACCTTTAACTTACGAAGTAGTAAGTGGTGTGGAAAGTTATGTACTGTGTATTTTAAATAGCTGTACATTAATACTTTAATTACCTTTAACTTACGAAGTAGTAAGTGGTGTGGAAAGTTGTGTACTGTGTATTTTAAAAAGCTGCATTTTAATACTTTAATTACCTTTGACTTACAGAGTCCAGAGTGGTATGGAAAGTTGTGTACTGTGTATTTTAAATAGCTGTATATTAACACTTTAATTACCTTTAACTTACAGAGTCCAGAATAGGAGGAGTCACAGACTTGACATACGCCATCATACACGGTCAGTACTTTGGGCTGGCTGTATCGAGAGCCGTCATTGGTCACCTAGAACAGGAAGCAGAAAAACACGCAGGATGAGGACGGCTTTTATTTTAGGGAGCATCAATCAGAGCTACACTCAACATAGGGTTCCTATCAAAAGGAAGAACTTAACATCACGGATTGTAAGAAACGTGTAAAAGAGCGGAGAGGAAGTGTGGAGACAAAAATACACCCAAAAAATTAAGTGAACCACACCACAGCTAACGTACACATATCTACCATCTATTTTGTATGTTTTTTTATAAAAGTTAAAACAAAAGTTGTTTTTGAGGGAAATGTACCACAGCTATAATCCATGTATAATTTTTTTTTTAAGAAATGTTAAATACAAGTTGTTTTCAAGTGAAATGTACCACAGCTATAATACAAATATCTTTTTTATTAATAGAAATGTTAATTACAAGTTGTTTTTACAGGGCAGGAAGAGGAACGGAGGTGAAACAGTGAAACGACGACAGCGGCAGCACACCTTGATCTCCCAGCGAGCGTACGGCTGGTCGTCCACCATGACGTGGTCGTCGTGGTGATCCAGCAGTTTGCCTAGCGACGGCACGACACAGTCCAGGGCCTTGAAGCTCAGGTAGGAGGCTTTGGTGCGCTGCGTCTCTCCCGGAACCCACGCTCCGTTCAGATACTGGGGAGAGTAAGACATTTTACACATGATGAAGACAACCTGTTTAGATACTGTGGAGAGGAAGACATTTTACACGTGATGAAGACAACCTGTTTAGATACTGTGGAGAGGAAGACATTTTACACGTGATGAAGACAACCTGTTTAGATACTGGGGAGAGGGAGACATTGAAATTGTGAGGACAGAGTGACCAGGGTCCATTACCACGGCAATGGGAAGTGACAGGCGTCCGTTACCTTAGCAACGGCTATGGACCAGGAAGTGACAGGGGTCCGTTACCTTAAGCCTGGTGGCGTGACACGAGAGGTTGGGCGAGTCAACGAAGCCCAGCCCGAACACCCTGACGCTGTGACAGTTCAGCGCTCTGACGTCACACAGACCGCTGTTCTCCAGGTCCGTCAGCTCCAACGGCTGGCCTATCACAACACAGGGGAAGAAGACATTCGACCAATGAGGAAAAGAAGGCGGGGAAAAAAACGCACTCCAGGCCAATCAGAGCAGAGAGTGTGATACGCCTCAAACTAGCGGTAACGCTCACTGTCGGCCAGACTGCAGTCGTGGAAACTGTAACCGGGGTAACACTGGCAGCCCCACTCCGTGCAGAGTCCGTTCCCGTTGCAGAAGTTTGGGCAGCGCAGGGCGGTGACCACCTGACCAGGAGCCCCCGCCTGATTGGACAGTTCAAAGGAACGCAGCGTCCGGTTCTCCAGAAGCCTCCGCTCACACTCATTCTCCAGGTAAGGCAACTAAGAAAATATGTTATCCTTCAAATTCAACGTTTGTCCTGTAAACTAACATAACTCATTTGATATGTACGACATATAGCTGATGATGCTGTTAAGAAATTAAAAGAAAAACATACAAACAAAGCAAGATGAAAAAAAAACAACAAAGCATCTTCAACAATGAATACGGCTCCAAACAACAACAACAACAAAAACACAGGACGAAAAAACCCCTAAAAGAACGTAAAAATTCAAATTGTGTTGAATGTATCACCAGAGCCTCCTCCCAAGCCAGGTCGTCTTTGAGCTGCAGGTCGGAGACGCAGAGATCCACAGCTTCCTCCAGCCTGCGGCCCAGCAGCCGCCTACACAACGAGCCCACCGTGGAGTTAGACAGGGCCCCTTGACACACCTCCAGGGCTTTCATGGACGACAGGCCACTGAGGAGGGCAAAGACAGGCGGGGGACGGTTAGGACACACACACACACCGTTATTTAGACTGAGCTACAAACAGACAGGGGACAGGGTGTTTAGGAAACACACACCTTTATTTAGACTGAGCTACAAACAGACAGGGGACAGGGCGTTTAGGAAACACACACCGTTATTTAGACTGAGCTACAAACAGACAGGGGACAGGGCGTTTAGGAAACACACACCGTTATTTAGACTGAGCTACAAACAGACAGGGGACAGCGTGTTTAGGTAAACATTTTAGAAAAGGCACACACACACACACACACACACACACACACACACACACCGTTGTTTAGATTGAGGTAAACATTTTAGGAAATGAAAAGGCACAGGGGGCAGGCATTTAGGAAATATTAACGGAACACATACAGTACTGTGCATAAGTTTTAGGCAGGGGATGCTGTTTTAGTGGTCACACCAAATATTAAATCACTTTGTATTTCATGAATTGATTAAAAATCTTTTTTTTATTCACATTTATATTTCAATATATTTTATAACTTTAAAGACTTCACACCTGCCTAAAACTTTTGCACAGTACTGTATATTAAGCACTGATATTAAATATTGCACTTATATAAATAAAAACAGACACAGACACACACACACACACACACACACACACACACACACACACACACACACACACACACACTCTCACCTGGGGGTGGGCCAGCGTGGCCTCACCTCGGTCCTCTTCTCAGACAGGTGGTCCTCAGGGAAGAAGTAGGCCAGGTTCTCCAGGTCTGTCTGAGTGGTGAAGATAGGCTGGAACTCAAACAGGGTGGCCTGCCTCTTCTGCCTAGCAACCGACTCCTTCATTAAGACCACAGACCAATAAGGAGAGAGAGAAAATAAGATAAAGTTACTCAGAGGGCCCTGGTGCAGATAGAGTCATGTGATCCCTATATGTAAGACAGAGTCAAATTAAATAAATAATACATGTTGTAGTGTGCTTTTCCGTCATCTCATAGATTAAAAACAAAATCTATTAAACTAAATGGTAGTCAGGACAGTCCTCTATTACGGTGAAAAAAAATACAAATTTAAGCCCTGGCACTGTTTTATTTGATCCTGTATAGGGATATGGTCACTGACAAACTATACAAATATGGATCGAAGTAAATTTTTTTAACGTTTTAATATTACATTTTTTAATACTCCATACACATGCAGATCCAGTGCAAATGAAAAACCATGAAAATCATTCACCAAACCTGATGTCATAGAACATAATAATATGATTAAAGCTATATTAAATTGTTTAAATTAATATACAGGTCCCTCTTTTTCTCGTCGCCAGTTCATTTGAATTGGAGTGGACAGACAGAACAATCGTCTCTACCTGGCGGTTGTCAACGGCGATCAACAGCTCCTCTTCAAACTCCCTGTCCAGCGGGCCGTCCTCACCGCGTTGCCCTGGAAACCCTCCTCCGTGCACGTGAGGCCGTCCTTCCTGTAGAAGCAGCCCGCCATAGTGAGACGTGGCCAGGACGCTCTCTTCCCGGTCGGAGGTCTGGACACGGTACTCCTCGGTGGTGTCCGTGGACGGGAAGAGGGAGGTTTGATCCACGTCGTCGTGGGCGACGCACGAGGAGTCGCCGGAGGAGGGGTCGACGACGTTCTCTGTGGCCCCGGGGTCGCGGAACTCTCTCAGGCAACGGCAGAAGGGCCTGCGCCTCTCCTGTTTCACCACAGGGGGCGCCTTGTCGAATAAGCTCTGACCTGCCGCGATCCTGTCACCCATCAAGAAGGACGGACGATATGACAGATTGATTTACAAGACTTTGAATGAATGCGTATCAAGATTTTCATTACAAACATTTGCTTTAGAATAATACATAAAGTAACATTATAGAGTTTACTTGCTTCATATCTCTAAAAAAAAAGTTGAATGAGTTATGAATGCAAGTACAGTGGTTGAAAAACCACATCTGTAAAAGGTATTTTTCCACAGATATGTTATATGAATGCTGCCACTTATCTATTTTAGCTCTAATGAACCACTAGAGCTCTATTGCATGCTCGAATCACCTGAGTGGTACAGTAAGGTGCATGAGGTGACACTGTGAGTTGGGTACACTGTGTGTGTGTGTGTGTGTGTGTGTGTGTGTGTGTGTGTGTGTGTGTGTGTGTGTGTGTGTGTGTGTGTGTTTGGAAACTGTACGGTACGTGTGTGTGTGTGTGTGTGTGTGTGTGTGTGTGTGTGTGTGTGTGTGTGTGTGTGTGTGTGTGTGTGTGTGTGTGTGTGTGTGTGTGTACGGTATTGTGTGTGTGTGTGTGTGTGTGTGTGTGTGTGTGTGTGTGTGTGTGTGTGTGTGTGTTGGGAGATGGTACGGTGTATGTGTGCGTGTGTGTAACCAGGTCTCATTCTCCTTCCCAACATAAGTCTGACCTCCAGTCATCTATGAAGCGGTCCAGGTCCTCGTTCCCGTAGACGTTTCCGTCTGGGCCCTGGAGATCGTTGTGTCCGTTACGGTCAAACGTCCCGCAGAGGCCCCGTGTGTTGCCATAGTCCCTCCCGGGCGCTCTGACGGACAGGCTCATTCCCCAATCAGAGACGTCCGCTCTGACGAAAGCCCCAGAAGGAAACATCAACTAGGAAATGGGACAACAGACATTTTGGAATGAGCATCCGTGTGGCTTATATGCCACACAGGAGTAACGATGACGATGTAATGTGGACGTCCTTATTTGGTGACACAGGAACATACACACGTCATCATCTTATTCTATTTACCTATTGATCCATCCTATGTTTCAAAGATTAGAAATATGCTTAGCACAAAAATTAGCAAATATAGAAATTATAGCTTTACATTGGTTTGTGCGTTGGTGGATAACAAGTTAATGTAAGCTCAAAAAATAAATACTATTATTATTTATTTATACACGGGTAACCGACTGGGACTAGATCTATTTTCCAGCAGTGCCCTGTTTAAAGGCAGAAGAAATAATTGACAACAAAAAACATGAAGAAAAAATAAACAAACACAAAATAAAAAAAATAAAATCATAAAAATATGTTATACACCATTATAACAACCTCAACAACCTTTCCCTGGTCTACGCAGCGGGACAATAACGCTAACGGGCGCGGTCCTTACGGTGACTTTGCTGCCCTGCTGGGATTCCATCACCCTGACCCCGCCTCTGCCTCTCTCTCCCCCCAGGCTCCTCAGCGTCAACACGGGCCTGCTCTCCTGGGGCTGCCCGTTGCACATATCGAACACCACCACCTGGTCGCCCTCCCTGGCCGCCAGGCCGCAGTTGCACGCCGTGCCGTAGTGAGGGCTGCCGCAGTTCCACTGGCGGGCGTGGACCTCGAACTCTCTCCTCAGGCTGCGGTACAGGACGAACGTCCCCGTGCGGTGGTTGTCATAGCGTCTGGAGGAGAGTGGGAGTGAGTGGAAAGAGGACAAGCAGGAAGGATTGTTTCATTTCATTTCATTTGTGCACTTTATGATAGAGAGGCATTCATCACAGGCCTACTTCTGGTTGGCCCTCTAGTGGAAAACAAGCCTGTGTTAGCCTTCTAGTGGAAAACAAGCCTGTGTTAGCCTTCCAGTGGAAAACAAACCTGTGTTAGCCTTCTAGTGGAAAACAAGCCTGTGTGAGCCTTCTAGTTAAAAACAAGCCTTTGTTAGCTCTGGTCAGCCCTGTTAGAGTAGCTAAGCCCATGGACAGTCTTCCAGTGTAAATGCAGTCATGGCTAGTCTGCTAGTGTAAATTCAGTAACTGGCTAGCCCTTCAGTGTGAACGCCATGGCTAGCCTACCAGTCAAAATTAAGCCACTGGCTAGCCCTTCAGTGTAAACACCATAGCTAGCCTACCAGTCTAAACTACCAGTCTAAACTAAGCCACTGGCTAGCCCTTCAGTGTAAACACCATGGCTAGCCTACCAGTCTAAACTAAGCCACTGGCTAGCCCTTCAGTGTAAACACCATGGCTAGCCTACCAGTCTAAACTAAGCCACCGGCTAGCCCTTCAGTGTAACACCATGGCTAGCCTACCAGTCTAAACTAAGCCACTGGCTAGCCTTGATGGATGACCCTGTGGATTATGGACCCTTCACCTTCCATCCAGAGTGATGATGTGGGGGTCAGTCAGGGAGTAGCAGCTCGCAGTCGGAACGTCTTGAATTATGACCTGTGAAAGGGTGAGAGGTCGAGGTCAGAGGTCAAGGGTCAGCAGCAATATCAAAAAGAATAGTGTCGGCTGATGAAGGGATAGAAACATGAGCACGTCCCGCTAGCTAATTCAACCAGACACCCTTTGTCTTTGATGTCTCTGCTATAGCACAGATGTGATGGGAATTGAACCAGCAACCTTCTCTCTAAAATGTAGACTTTCAACCACAACATCCATCTAGTACCATAAAATCCATAGTCTCTTAAAGAAACGTCTGCGCACACCCGTCACAGTGCAATCCCGTTTCTGACACCCCTGCATCAAACTGCATGTTGCATTCTGGTGCACTGGGGAATCGAATGATTCCCCCACCACTCGTCTCTCTCTCTCTCTCTCTCTCTCTCTCTCTCTCTCTCTCTCTCTCTCTCTCTCTCTCTCCCTCTTTCTCTCTGTTCTGAGTCACTGTCGACAGAGCGTCTCAAACACAGAGGGGATTACAGGGCAACTCTTGAACTAGGAACAGCCTGGAACACTAATGAATGACTACTATGTAGACATGTTTAAAGGAAACTATTTACTGTAAAAAGTTAGTCGGCTTCCTCTCTTTTTGAAAATGCTTTAGGTTGCTTAATGAAAATAAATAAAATCTATGTTTCAAGTACTGTTTAACTATCAATAAACTGTAAATATGAAAATATAAATTATATGCGTTGTTGGGAAAACTTGTGAAAGTCGTAAGAAAATAACAATGAAAACATAAGTGAACTGAAAATCACCCACAAAAAAGTATGCATAAAAAAATAAATAAAAATAAAACCATAACCTTGTAATAAAATAAAAATGGACGGATAATGATGAAATAACTGGTTATGTGTCTATGACCTTCAGTGGTGTGGGAATGTAGCTTCTCCAGAGTCGTGGGCTGCCGGCGTAGGGTAACACGCTAAGCATGCTGGGACGGTTACCGTCGCGGGTGAAGTCTGCTACCGCGGTGACATGAAGAGAGGCGTGGCCACAGACGCCGTCTTTACACGTGGAAGGTGTGAGATCCACATGACATGCAGACAGAGCCAGGTTAGCCGTCTCATGCCCAAGACTGTCTGGGGAAGCATAGAAATAGAGTAGACAACAAGACTGGGGGCCTTCTGTTCTGGGCAAGCAGTCCTGTAATCATTTAAAACATGTTGTACGGTCAACATACGATACTCAATATGCTTTAAGTCTTCACATCTTAACATACAGCAAGTTGGGGCCAGCTGAAGTAACTACAATTATGAAGAGACATGATGTATATGTATGTATATTTATACTGTATGTATGTATGTATGTATGTATGTATATTTATACTGTATGTATGTATGTATGTATGCATTTATGGATGTAAATATATCAATATATCAATTTCTGAAAAACAAAAAGTTTAGATAACATGATTGACCAAAAAATAAAATAAAGATTTTGACCTGACTTATTATTTTTACCCTCTTAGAGAAAACTTAACGTATGTACTCTGCACTGATCGCATGCCGCACATTGTGCATCCTACAGTGGAAGCTGAATATATGTTATTTATTGAGCATCTTACAGAATGTTAGAGGCTGCTTGCAGGTTGTGTATCGTGTGGCTTGCACGGTGGACATTGACTATGTGCTGTGTATTGTGCATCGCACAGTTAGTACCGGCACATTGCATAATACGTTGGGATCTAGTGTTTATTTCTTGCATATTGTGTATGTTGGGTGTCGTACAGTGTGCTGTTACCTGGTTCATGGACGCTGAGAATGAGGGGGACCCCACAATGCAGCTGGTTGCTCTGCTGGTGGTGGTGCTGCTGGTTGTGGTTCTGGTGGTTCTGGTGGAGGTTCTGGTGGTTCTGGTTGTGGTTCTGGTGGTGGTTCTGTGTGTGGTCCGGGCGGCCGTAGCATGGGATAGGGACTGTACTCTGGATGGTCACCTCGTGTTCCTCCCCGTTCTCAGAGATGTGGAGCACCTCCGGAGAGAACTGGGAGACACGTTTACAGAAATAAGTCTCTTTTAGTAAAGTTCTTAATCTCCTTAATCTGCTTTTTGTTTGTAGATCATTTTTCGGTCTCCATTCCTTGTTTTATTAGCTTTCTTTTTTTTTAAAGATTATCTAACTCCCCTGTGTAATTTTATGTTTATCCCTTAAAAAATCCCTTATTTCCTGCCTCCCTCCCTTCCACTTTAAAGCAAGACAGTTTCATGTGCCATAAAAGACTATACCACAGAAACAGGAAAGTCAAAACAACAGGAGGATGGAGTACCTTAAGGCCAGCATAGAAGCCCTCACTCTCCCTGGCCTGAGACCTGCTGTTACTGGAGTTAGCCCAGAAGGTGGAAACACTGCAAGAAAACTGGAAGAAAACAAAACAAAGGAACAACAATATTTGTTACACATATAAGTATAAAGTTCATCATTAAAAATCATCTACTGTTGTACTTAAAGCAGCTATAGGTAACTTTTTTTTATAAACGTATTATGAATACATTTCTCCTGGTAGCACACTGTAATGTCTATGGGAGAATGAAAACAAGTGGTTCAGATCAGTCCTCTTGAAGTCTCAATATTTAAAGAGATGCCCATACTTGCAGTATAGTCGTTGATCGTGATGTGCAGTTACCGCGAGCATTCTGCACGTCTTCTATGCGACGCTTAGGGAAAATAATTACACCAAGTAAACTGTAGAGGTTGCCAAAATCACCTCCTACATAATGCTGCCTATGTCAACTTTAATGGAGCTGGGGTTAAAGTTCAAGTGGATAAATGGAAGTCTGTGCATCGCTGATGTAAGCCGTCATTATTACTATTGTTATTATTGTTATTATTATTATTATTATTATTATATATTTTTTTATATTATTAATATTATTATTATTATTATTATTATTAATAATAATAATAATAATAATAATAATAATAATAAACCTTTATTCAACCAGGTAGTCACATTGAGATTAAAAAATATATTTTAGAGGGAGACCTGGCCCCTGGTCATACAGAATGTGCTACACACACTAATCTCTGGACACACCTGTTCACAATCAAATGTCCATGTTAATGAGGGAGGGGGGAGGTACTGAAAAGGCTTGAAGTCAAAGTTAGGTTCTGTGCTTGTTGGATGAGGTGATGTGAAAATGCTCCCATCTCCCATCCCCCTAACTGCCACCTCGGGTCTGCTAAACTGTTCCATAGGGGGATTGACCAATGTGTGCTCCCTGCCTCTGAGCGTTGATATGTTACGACAGGGAGCTTCAAAATACTTAGCTGACCCAACCATGCCAAACTGAACTGTAGTTGGATGAATTTGTCTGACTGAAGTAACATTGTTGCTTTAAACACAAAATAGCTGTAGTTATATTGACTCCAAAGGAGTGTATCCAAAATAGCTGTAGTTATAATGACCCGTAAAGGAGAATATTCAAACGTCTCCTGCACTTGTTACATCCAAAACACGGTTGCTTTTCTGATTGAACAGAGTGCTTGTATCCATCTCACTCAGAGCGAAAAGCTATGACCTTTGACCTCTTATTTACTGGCCCGGCTGCCAACTTCAGCATGTGTGAGAGGAAGACCCTCATGAGCTATAGCAGTCCTGCGTAGCCATGCTACACACGCACACATTCCACAAACACATGTGTATACATTATGATATGACGCCACAAGCATACACTCACTCCAGACTTCGAGGCACAGACATTTTGCAAACCCATCTACTGGGGGAATGACTCACACACATGGTTTAAAGTTGGGAGGAACAATACAACGCATGGAAACCAACAGCTGCTCGGAACACAGAAGGGATTTCACAATGGCTTTTTTTTGTGTGTTTGGACTGTGAAGCTTGGAACACACGGCCTTACATGAACCACTTCACCAATTCATATTCACTTTAATTATTATGAACTTTAACCACTTCACCAATTCATATTCACTTTAATTATTATGAACATTAACCACTTCACCAATTCATATTCACTTTAATTATTATGAATATGATAACACTCAATCTCCAAGGAGGGGTGAAGGGAAAAAAGACTTGATTTTTCTTCACTGAAATTAATGTTTCCTATAGGTGTGAACTACTTCTACACATCTGTTCCTGTGTCACAAGTTAATCTCTGCTGGGGAGGTCAAGGGTCATACAGAGGTCAAACCAACACCACGTCTTCCCATGGATGTTGTCAGGTATGATTGATAAATAACACCCTGTGTTCTGGCATGTTGTGAAAACCATAAGGTCTGCGTAATGAAACATGTTTTCTTTCCAAAATGAAAAAAAAGTAAAGACCAGTAGGGATAAAGAGAGAGGCACCCCTTGCTCATAATGGCTGACATTCAATTTAAACTATTGCTCTTGAGACAGCTGAATAATCTTTCCCTTTGTTTAGAGAATGAAGCGATTAATTTTCTTTTATCATTAACGTATATCTTTAAAGTAAAAATGTTTCCACCAGTCCAAACACTAGACTTGGACACAGAAAATTAAACACTTTCCTCTTACTCTCTCATTCTACCCTTTATTTTTTTTTCACCTTTTAACATAGGGTAAATTCAGCTATATTAGGACGACTGCAATCACAAGATAGATTTACAAAAACTGTCCAAATATAGCTGAAATCACCCTATCTTTTCATAATAAAATAATAATAATAAAAAAAAATAATAATAACGACCATTACCGTTTCCCCCAGTCTGAAGTGAAGGCCATCCATCTCGACCAGAGAAAAGGTCTTGGTGCCAGTCTCCTGCCTGCTGATCTCCACCTTCATGCTCCTGGAGATGTGTCTGGCCCACACCACCAGGTAACCCAGCGGCAGGCTGAAACTCACCCCGGGGAAGGAGCACCGTAGGTGGGCACTGTTTCCAATCAGCTCTGGGGTGATCACCGGCCTGGAGGGTAGAGCTGGCAGACTGGCTGGAGAGTGAGGGGACGGGGGGAGTGAGGGGACGGGGGGATGAGGGGGACGAGGGGATGAGGGGGACGGGGGGATGAGGGGGACGGGGGGATGAGGGGGACGGGGGACATGGGGGAAGAGACCATGAACCCAGATAGACAAGATTTCCTGTTTGCATGCAACAATACATAGTGAGAGCTTGCAAATAAATGTGTGCATTGTTTTTTGTCATATAACCTCATACATATTAAATGTATCTTCTTTTTTTTTTTACTGTTTATTTTACTTCATGATGAAAGCGACACAGAATGTTTGTTAACATTGTGTCAAAGGTCACCTCTGCATTTTCCATCGACGTCCACTTCTCCAGGTGGACACGTCTTGGGACCAGAGTCAGTTATCACTGAAGTAAAAGAAAGGGAGAAAATGTATTTTATCATCACACCAACAAGTACGAAGGCATCACTTAAGAAACTGCTATTTTCACATGAAAGGATGTGCACGAGGAAGTTAAAAACAAACAAATACAAATGGAATCAAGATGTGTAATGACGACATTTTTACAGAACAGCATCTCTAAAAACAGGCCTTGAATCTGGTCCAAAGACCTAAGAACTGCGGGGGCGGGGGGGGGGGGGGGGTCTTAGTGTTTGGCCACAGCGGAGCAGCTGTATCTCCAGGGAAGTTCAGATTCCATCAGGGCATCCACCTCAACACAAACCCCGACACCCAGTCACCACAGAGCAGCTGGATGAGCGAGTTCTGACATCAGACGGGAAATATGTCTACTTAGCTACTTCCTGAAAACTTACGGAGTAGAATGAACTTGACCTGAGGCACACTGGTATGGGGTTTCTAGTGAGTTAGGGTTCAGATGGTGAGTGGAAAGAGCTAGCTATGATATGTGTGTAAGTGGACTAAAGAGCTAGCAATGATCTGTGTACTAAATGGACTAAAGAGCTAGCAATGATCTGTGTACTAAGTGGACTAAAGAGCTAGCAATGATCTGTGTACTAAGTGGACTAAAGAGCTAGGGTTAGGGTTGCAAACAGGCTCACACAGCCCATGCAGCCCTGAGTGGGTTAGGGTTAGGGTTGCAAACAGGCTCACACAGCCCATGCAGCCCTGAGTGGGTTAGGGTTAGGGTTGCAAACAGGCTCACATAGCCCATGCAGCCCTGAGTGGGTTAGGGTTAGGTTTAGAGACAGACTCACATAGCCCATGCAGCCCTGAGTGGGTTAGGGTTAGAGACTGACTGACCTTGTGCACAGTAGCCCATGCAGCCCTGAGTGGGTTAGGGTTAGGGTTGCAAACAGGCTCACATAGCCCATGCAGCCCTGAGTGGGTTAGGGTTATGGTTGCAAACAGGCTCACACAGCCCATGCAGCCCTGAGTGGGTTAGGGTTAGGGTTGCAAACAGGCTCACATAGCCCATGCAACAATGAGTGGGTTAGGGTTAGGGTTGCAAACAGGCTCACACAGCCCATGCAGCCCTGAGTGGGTTAGGGTTAGAGACACACCTTGGGCACAGTAGCCCATGCAGCCCTGTGTGGGTTAGGGTTAGAGACAGACTGACCTTGTGCACAGTAGCCCATGCAGCCCTGAGTGGGCTGCAGGTAGTACAGCAGGAAGTCCCCACAGTGCCTGATGGACACGGGGATACGGAACAGACAGCAGTCCTTGGTGCTGCCCTGGAAGAACTGCCAGGTGGCGCAGGCGGACAGCTGCCTCACCTCGCCGGGCCCAGGGAGAGAGCTGTCCTTCAGGGAGAGCCAGATCGGTGCCTGGGTGCCACACCGGTTCATCTGGAGGGGGACAGTATGGATATAAGCAGGGAGGAGAAGGTGTGTGTGTGTGTGTGTGTGTGTGTGTGTGGGGGGGGGGGGTGGGGTGTGTGTGTGTGTGTTGGGGGGGTAGTATAGTACGTGGTTCATCTGGAAAAGGGGGACAGGATGGATATAAGCAGGGGGGAGAAAAGAGAGTGTGTGTCTGTGTGTGTGTGTGTGTGTGTGTGTGTGGGGGGGGGGGGGGGGGGGTAGTATATTACATGGTTCATCTGGAA
>JAPMUY010001389.1:52500-82500 GCA_026901105.3 Galaxias olidus
ACCAAAACAAACACATTTGACAAAAAAAACAAACACCAAAGGAGACATTCAAAATAGGAAAAAAATCTATCTCAAGTCACATTTCAAAAGAGAAATTCATAGGAGTAAGTTTTGGAACCAGGTACATTTAAAACATTGCAGTATAAAGGCAACTGCATCTAATTCTTTCATTTTGGATTTAAAAGCAAGTGTCATTGAGTATCAAGCCATTCTGCAATGTAATAATTTGAATAATTTGACAGGAAGATACAAATGTCAATCAATCGATAAATTGAAAATACTGCGACAAATCTATGCCACATGCTCTGCTACTATGTATGGGAAGGCTAGTTTGAAACTTAAAAAACCTCTGTATGGCAGAGAGCCTATATTGGACAGACAGACTCCTCAACGGGCTGGTTTGAAGGACTGAAACCGCTTCTCTCTGATAGAGCGTCCACTGGACACACAGACTCCTCTGGTTTGAAGGACTGAAACCACTTCTCTCTGATATAGCATCCACTGGACAGACTCTTCTACTGGAAGGTTATTTTGAGTCTCAGCCCATTGATGCAAAGACATTCCTGAGACTCATAAAAAGGCTAGATAGTAAAGAGAGAAGCCTGGAGGGAGAGAGAGACAGAGAGAGTGAGAGAGAGAGTGAGAGAGAGAGAGAGAGAGGGGGGAGGGGTGGAGAAAGAGAGAGACTGAGAGAGACATAGAGAGAGAGGGGAGAGAGAGATAGAGAGAGACTGAGAGAGAGAGATAGAGAGAGAGGGGGAAGAAAGAGAGAGAGAGGGAGAAGGTAAAGTGGGAATACGAAAAGGAGAAGAAAGGGATGAGGGGGAAAAAAAGATAAGAAAGCGAAGCGTGAGGGAAAAAAAACACAAAGTCTGTCGCCAGTAATCTCAAGCACCTGCAAGATAGTCATACTTACACACAGAAGCCTCCAGAGTCTCCGTGCCCATCCTCAAATGAGGGTTTAGTGGCCTGTGGGCTGCATCACATACCATCAGCCAATTAACACAGCACGCTGTCCTGTTTCCATAACAACGTCTGGAGGCTAGTCTGGGAACAGACCACTGATGAAAGCGGCACCGATACATATGGAGGAGTTTTCACACAGTAGGAGCAGACGAACTGAACTGGTCTGGTTAGCCCCCTGTTCTGTGCGGTGTCAGCAGGAACCTTCTGAGCCTGGTTTAATGTGAGCTACTGGTGGGAAAATCCTGACGGGTGATTTGGACACATGACTGGAGTGAAACCTATAGTTCAGTTCAGTTCAGTTCAGTTCAGTTCAGTTCAGTTGAGTGACCAAGTGCAACAGAACAGCATTTTTGTTATATACTCATACTCATCAGCTAAAGATAAAAAACTAATTTTCTCTGCTATATTTTAATACTATATATTTATGAAGCGGAACACTTTTTCCATTGTTTCTGCCAAACACTTGAACATACTAAGTGATAAACTTTGATTGGATGACAATCAAACATCAAGAGACTTCAAGAGGACTGATCTGAACAGCAATTTTTCCATTCTCCCAAAGACATTACAATGTACTACCAGAAGAAATATACTGATAATACATTAATATAAAAAAGTTGCCTATAGTTGCTTTAACTCCTAAAAAAAAATATCTTCACAATCATTTCCTCAGTGGAGAAAATCGACTTTATTGCTGTCAGGTTACTGATGGGTGGGGGGTGATACGAGGGGTGAAACAGCGAGGCTACTTCCCGACTTAACACTCCCAGAGCCCATTACTCTGGATGATGTGTGGTTATGGAAGTGCTGTATCACAGCCCACAGCCTGTCATTTACCCCCATGGGAATCTCTCTCACTGTAGACAGAGATGTCTGCTATAGTTAAAAGGGACTAAACGGGAGAGTGAATATTACTAAGGAGCCTTTGATCTAGCTAGCACTCAAGACAGAGAGAGAGAGACGGCGGAACGGGAGAGAGAGAGAGACAGAGAGAGAGACGGGGGACGGGGAGAGAGAGAGAAAGAGAGACAGAGGAGAGAGATAAAGAGACAGAGAGAGACAGAGAGAGAGAGCGAGACGGGAGAGAGAGAGAGAAAGCCTCTACTTGAAGGATTCCAGATGTCAAAACATAGAAATTATTACAATAGAATGCACAAAAGACTCCTTCTTTGCCTCCATGGCAATATATGCTTGACCATCGCAAGCTACTTCAGAACAATTAAAAGAAAAAGAAGAAAAATAATAATTTGCCCCGCTAGTCGTATTAATTGTAGTCTGAACATTTTCAAAAACAAACAGCCAACTTTCCAAATGTTATTATTCATCAGTGTTTATAAGGGCTCATTAATTTATACGAGTCGGTTTAAAAAGTAGCATCCTTGCTGGCTGTGAACACAGAACAACACATGACTAGAATGTTACGGATCGATTCAAAGTCGGTTTAAGCCGTCTGTCCACTCTACACTCTCTATTTCTAAGCGTCCCAAAGTCCTCCGTTGTTTTGAACTGTGGGAACCAGAGAAGATTATATCCGAGGAAGCAGGTCAACAGCAAGCAGCACAACGCCTCCACATCTTGAGGCCATCTTGCATCTTGTTTGTTTTGGGTGAGACCGGCTTCGAGGGGGGCGATGTGAGCTGCCGTAGATTTATATTGTAAAATGAAAACAGCTCAAAGAAGCAGTGTGATTTGTGGACAGTGTGGCATTATGCAGCGTTGCAAAATTAACAGTAACTGTTGCATGTATTTTATGACAGCAATATCTAATCATAACCACATCAAATTCCACTCACACTTTCTGAATAACTTCCATACAATCAAGATATCTTTTTCTACTCAGATGTCTCTTGTAATGCTAAACATGTTAGTAAAATATGCAACTATTCAAACGAAGTGACCACACAACATCTGTAATACTGCCTTAAAGAGGTGCCTGTGGGGAGAACACCACAACATCATGCATTTCAATATACACAGGATAGGATGTTATAATGTCCATTATGCCATACTCAAAGACGAGCACTTCAAAAGACAATATTTTAGAATGGACTTGGGTTGAGAGCAGATATGTCATTGGGGTTTTCAAGTGGGCACCCCCCATCCCGGATGTTTTGTTAATTTGAGCCCATGACACCTCCAGAAGGCTTAACGGTGAGCAATGACATCTCAGAGCCACCCCCTTCTATATCCGCTCTCGGCACAGCCAGATATAAAAAAAAACACAAAGAAATAAATTAAAAAAGTTGTTCATTAAACTGAGATACCCCTATACCTGTCCCTAATACCTATTCCTGCAGGCTTTCAATGCCAACTCTGCATGGGGTACTTACCACCTGAGAAGAAGATAATCTTTCCCTACTCTGTTAGTGCAGTCTTAATATATGACGCTCTGCAGATATCCCTATACCTATCCCTATTCCCCATGCCTGCAGGCACTTTCTGCCAACTCTGCAGGGATACTTACCACCTGAAAAGAAGATCATCCTTCCGCACTCTGTTCCTGCAGGCTTGATAAATGACGCTCTGCAGGAAAGACTTACCTTTTATACCTTTGTCCTGAGATTAAACCACTTCTTGGTTTTGATAATGATCTAGTAACGTGTGATAAGGGTTTGAAAAGATTTGTCTCATTTCTTGTTCTTGACCTATAACTGAACATGGCCAATCACAAATAGACCAACAACTTATTTACACACTAGTCCCTTCAGTCAGGAAGTACTGTCGCTACCAGATAAATACACATTCATTCAAGAGTACAGACACATTATTTGTCTGTGTTAAGGTGACCCTAGCTGCTAATGGGCCTAGATTAATGGTTAATCAAAGTATATCTAAGGTCTAATCAAAACTTTTACAAAACGTGTCGTTTTTGTGTGCAATGATTCATGAAAATAAATAACACTAGAAAAACCTCAGAAGCACCGAAGCAGTTTACAGTGGTAAAAACCCTAAAAACGAAATACATTTTCATGGTGTGGTAACTTGCTTGTTGGTGCCACATGCTGGTTGTCTGAGAGAGAACGTGACTATAATTTACTGTGAAAGTGAGTGAGTGAGTGAGTGACTGAGTGAGTCTAAGAGAAAGGACATTAAGAAAGATATTAAGTTAAGACAAATGTATTTGTATCGCACATTTAATACACATGGGCTAAGCTAGAATAAGGCAGGCAGAAATATACAAGGAACAAATAACTTAAAACAATTGTAATAAAAATAGAATAGAATAGAATATAAATAGAATTGCTAAGAAAGAACAACGCAGCGAAAAGCAATCGAGTACATACACATTTTTTATCTGAATTTAAAAGTAGTCTGGATGGATGGATGGATGGCGAGAGAGAGAGAGAAAGAGAGAGAGAGAGAAAGAGAGGGTAAGAAAGGGAGTGACTATTAACACCAGCACGGGGGTCGAAGTGGGGGGAAAAGTGGGACTGAGTACCCAGGGCCCCAATGGGGGTGGGTGCCCTTTGAAGCCAGGAATGAAAAGTTTGTTTTTGTTTGAAATTTGTTATATCTAAGTAATTAATGTAACAATGTCACAACTAAATAAAAATGGACTAAATAAATCGATTGAGAAACTGAACTTTGTATGCCAAAAAAATAGGCCTAGTGCTCTCTGAGGCCCCTCTTACAAAAGGCCAAAAATGGTTTAGTCCGCACCTGTACGATTCGTGTCTAAACGCAGCTAATCAAGTGACTGCTAATCACAGCATGTCTTTCCTCAAGAAGGGGAAGTCGGGGAACCAAAATCTTAAGAATGAAAGGAATGAGAAGGAAAACAAAATGAGGGAAAACAACTGCTAACTATTTTTTTTTCAAAAGAAAGGTGAGCACAAAACAATGGTTTAAAGCTAAAATCCGCAGTTGATTGAAGGCAGTCAGACAGGAATCTAGCTGTTGGAGCATATTTGCAGGGCTGATAAAATCGTTAGCCCGACAATAAAGTTTTCCCCTTCGTGGCTACCAAACTGTAACAACACCCTGTCTGACGGACTATCATAAATGATCCCCTACGTGAAATAAAATACCCTTCCTGATTCACCTTTTCTGCACTTTTGACTTGCTATTTGTAGAAAAAACTTTGACCACCGATTGTACGAGTTGTGTAGTGGCGTTGCTATGTCTTATTGGTAGACAGGACAAACGTGTTTTCAGTTTTTTTTTATATCAAGTGATTAAACAGTGAATGCGCCAAATTTGTGTTACTTACTAAACGTTTATTAACAAAAACAAATTCATAAATTTTCAGTTAATCTAAAAGTGACAGTTTTAGTGTCGAAAAAAGATTTTTAATTTTACCGAGTTGATACTTTGGTCTAGCCAAGTGGTGTCTTCTAAGAGCTCAAACCTCCTATAGCCAACTTTGACATTAGTTTACTTCTTTGTCTGGGGAAAACAATGTATATGTTGCTACAGATACTTTGAAAAACTAACTGCCTTTACAGTTACACGGTCGTTTACCTAAATTAAAACGTTAAAATATTTACGTGTATGCTGAAAACCGCGAACGTGTCAAACAACTTCGCTTTTTTATGACGCGGCCTTAAGTCACCAACAATTCTAGGCTTCGAACGACAGTTTGCCAAGGTACTGCTTGCAATTGCGTTTGTACACTCATAATCAGTGCCAGATAATCACCGGGTCGAAAATACATTTCAAAACATCTCAGTAAAATGTAGGTCTCATTGCAAGATCATTGCGCAGTATTATTTGTACATATCTGCTTATTTAGCCTATAAAGTGGTAATAAACAGGCATATTCTCTCGTTGAAATACTATCGTTTTCCCAGCCTCCCCCCACAGTTCTCACCCAATCGATCTTGCAAAAGTCAAAGCTTTCTGCTCAACAAACTCCTACATTATAGCCTATCATTTATCACCATTTATCATTACGATGATGATCTTGTATTGTATTGATCTTGTATTTTTAGCTGTCTACAAGTAGCCGATCTGCTAATTTCTGCGGTCTGCTCTGCAAACCTCCAGGCAATAAACCATCTGACTAATAAATAGGTTTTCTTGTTTTCTTAATGCACTGATTTTTCAGGCAGGCATCCGTGGTCACAACTGATCATGCCACTCAACGCGATCTTTAAGGAAACCAACGCTTCGGTGGACATAGAGGAAAACAAAAGATGAAAGGAAAGGTCCCGATTTTCTCACGGCAATTGATATGCTACCTCAAACTCCTATTACGAATAGTTCTTCATAAGCAGAAGTATTTTAAATATTAAGTTTTTCATATCCGCTGATCATTAATATATTCTTAACTGCCTTGATAGGCCTACTTAAAATTAACCCGCTCAAGCATGCAACAACTAGGTTGCCTTTTATCTTGGTACAGATAACGTTACCGATGAGCATCACTTACATTCACAATCAATCAGCATAGCTAAAGTTAAAATTCAATGTGTTATAGGCCTATGTAATAGTAGCCAAACTGACTGACATTACCATAAGCTTACATAAAACAATGAAAATAGGTCTTGCTTTATGGATTCCAAACCACGCGAATGATTTATAAATCAAAACAAACTACCTAGCAAGCTATAGTAGAAAATGACGTGTTTTACCGCTGTCCCAGTGAAAGTGAAGGCACGGAAAACTTTGAGTGAGCAGTTATTTCTCTGCCTTGGATCGTTTTTCATAATTTTTTCTGAGAATCTGCCAAAGGCTTTGGACTAGTCAGTTAAAAGGCCCCGACCGACGGATTTAATTTAAGTTAGTAGCGACTCAAATACTAGTATAGTGGAGAATGGCGTTTGTTTGAGCTGTCCTGAAGAAGTGAAGGCACGGAAAACTTTGAGGGAGCAGTTCTTCTTCTGCCTAGGATCGATTTTTTTTTCTGAGAATCTTTCAAAGGCTTTGGACTACTCAGAGATGAAAGGCCTCGACCGACGGATTAAATTTAAGTTAGTAGCAACACAAGTAAAGTTTATAGCGCGTATTTTAAATAACTATTTGTTGACTGATTGCTTATTCCACTTAAGGTCATGTAGGTACAGGGGTTTACTTCAAAATGAATCAAAGTTTGACCGTGAAAAAGTATGGGAACAGTTAGGCAAGAAGACTTCAAGACTTGGTGCGCGGCAAAATCGGTGCCCGTTTTCTACCAAAATAAAGCATTTCGAACAAAGTTCAGCGTCGAGCACCACGCAGAGGCGAGTTTTGAAATTACAATATGATGTTATTAACAGTAAGTATATGGAAAGATTGAATTGTCCATGATTTAAGAATAAATGCTTAAATCAGTTTATCAGTGGTTTGATATTAAATAAAGCATACATTTTTTGATCAAACTGCTTAAATTTAAGGATTTGTACATGCAAGAACAAAACCTGCGCACTTTGAAAGCTAAATGTGAATTAGCAAGAGCTGTATCGATGTTGACACGTATATGCTGTGAAACGAGGTTTACATTTGAATTAGTGTATAGGCTCAAACCAACAAAAATGTTATATTTGTGGTGATTCAAACAGTTTCAAAACGCTACTGTTAAGGTTAAACCACTTAGTTACATGTATTGTGTGCTGTGTATTAAACCACTTAGTTACATATATGGTGTGCTGTGTCTTAGACCACTTAATTACATATATTGTGTGCTGTGTATGGAAAGTGCAATCTTGCACATCTGTTCAAGATCTGTTCAAGGTCTTGCACTCTGCTCTGTCAATGGTCTAATTGTTACTATCTCGGTAGACTCTCTTCCCCCTCCCTTACAGCGCACTCAGGAGTTTGGTACAACAGCTCAGGACTGGAACAGAGGAGTGCCCAGAGGCCTAGGACTAGGCCTGCACACCAACAAGGGAGGGTCAAAAGTCTAAAACCAATGATTTCTCTCCATCCAGTTGTTTTATGAACTTGTGTTGTATCACAGTATAAAAGGAGGGCGCACCCCTCCCAAGGTGTGACATTCGGTGTACTGGGACGGTGTGTGTGTGTGTAGGACAGCAGACTGGTATAGGCGGGGTGTCGCCCTTTGATATCTTTATATTTAGTCATCTTTTGATATCATCGTATTTTGTCATCATTAGATATCATTATATTCTTGACATTATTATTCTGTATTGATTACTTCATTATCCTGTATTGATTAAAGCTTGCTATTGCTTACACCTCTGGTCCTGTCGTCTCTCAGAACTGCGGGACACAACACTACACAGCGTCCCGTTAAGACAACATTGTAGCGGTTGGAGTTGTCTAGCATATTATTGGAGGCTTTAGCCAGAATGTTTTAAGTCTAGCTGTTGCGCGTTATATCACAACAAATATAAAGCAAACGGCCTACAATTGCCTACTTCACCAAAAGATGATAAAAAACAACGTGGTCTTTAAAATAAATACGAAATGGTAAGAAATTGGGTTGGCCTATACTGTACAGTCCTTTGCTTGCTAATATTGAAAAGGGATAGTTTACATTGCATACTACATTACAATCAATCAGTTAAACAGGTAATTATATTATTACCATGTAGGCCTATATGCTAGCAATGCAATGTATTGTCATGTCAGAAAAAATATTCCTTTATTCAATGAACTATAGGCAACTAAAGAACATGACACATTGTTTACCTTGTTTAAGAATGAAATAATATCCTTATGATGCAGTTAAGAACATAAAATTGTTTTGGGCACTATGTTACCGATCACTCAAATTGGACCTGAAAGGCAACACTGCCACAGACTGCAAGTGGACCAGTTTGGAAAAAAGCAATGACTTTCCCCTGGAAAAACAGCGTGTGAAAATTTAAATGAAAATTAATTTTAAACTTGGCAGGATAAAATATCACAAATATAGTCTAGGGTAGTGCAAAGCCATTTCATATAGGCATCGTCCAAATGATGACCAAAATAATTATAAATTAATCCGCATCATAGCTACAATATTATACTACATTATATCTACCAACATTGGGCTTATAGCACATATTACATCTACCAACATAACGTACCAACAGTATATCTACCAACAGATTCATGTGCACAGTAGAGGCTCAATTATTTGTTAAAAAAAGAAGAAAAAAAGGGAGGGGAAAGGCTGATATGGCTTGTGTAGGGTCCATAACTTTGTGCTAAACCTCTGTACACCAGAATATAAAATATGATATGCACTTTATATTATACAGGCTCATAATGATAGGATTTATGATACCCATATATCAGCGATCTTATCAGAGACACAAGAACTCCGATGCCCGTACCAAACGAGTTGGCTAAAGTGGAGGACAGTGCGCGCGGGACTTAATGCTAGACTGGTTATCGGCTATGACAGCTTCAATCCAAAGGATAACGTTGTCATTGACATACAGTAGCCACGGTGTCGAATCGCCTCGTTGTAGCCATGGCGTAAAGTAACAAACACCACCAGGAAATTACTCGACTAGCATGAGTGTGAGATAGATTGCCCAATTATGACCTACAACACATTTGGAGAGCTATGGCCCAGCCGCGCAACAATGCAGGAGTCACTGCTGACAAATTGTGTGGCCTAGGACGATGAATGCAAAGTAGCCCCATTGAATCAATTTAATCACTTACTCTTTTCTTTTGGTTGTTTAAATATGCTGAATGGTCTATTTCTGGTTGCAGGTGTAGAGTACTAGCCTATGCCATGGTGCTACAGCCAAAAGGTAGCCTCTGTATGTGGGCCACGTGTAAGACAGTTTTTATGTATTTCCGCTAACTTTTCCGTTTTACACGAAATACTTTTGATTATATTATTTTTGGGGAATATTCACATTTTCTTAAATTTTTTAAAATAAATTATGTTTTATACAGGCCTATATATATAGTTTAGCTTATGTGCCAAATAATAAGATATAATATGATCATCAACACTTTTGATCACTTTTTTTGACACCCTTTCTAAAATATCGTTGCTGCCTTAATAATTCTCCTACACCAAGACAATGTTTCATAACATTACACAACAAGGATTTGTGACTTGCTGGATAAACAGTTCGAAAAGACAACAACGGCTAAATTATTACATAGCCGAATTACTGCATTAAAAAGTATTAGTTGCCGCCCATACGTTCAGTTAAACGTTGGTGGCAGATACATCTCAGGTCAATACACGCAGACAATGATTACCTCTGAGGATATTTACATAGAGGGGTTAAAGATCACTTCTAAAAGCCTATTTTCTCTGCGGGCTAGCTCTGTCATTTTATGCTTGTCATTGAAACGAAGCGCAACTGGAATACGACCTACTGAATAGATTTCACCGTGAGTTCGCTACTTTCGTGTTTCAGTGTATACCTTTAATTTGTATCCAAAGTATATTCATATAATAATTTAGCTCGTTATTATAACTTGCACAACGTCTATTTATAGACCACTGGATTTGAAAATGGACCTGTTCAATGGTTCGACTCCACGTGAAGTTTTGGAACGGGTTTCCTCTGAATTGGGTTGCGCTCCAAAGTCTGTTGAGGTGGCTTCGTTCTTGGACAAGCATGACGTACTGCGGCATTTGCGTGACATGTTTATAATTCCAAAAGTAGCGGAACTGCCTCCTTGTGAGTAAATCTACATATCCGGTATGCTGCATTGAAGAACACTCACTGTAAAAAAAAAAAATAATTATCGACAGGATCAAATAAAACGCATGTTTGCTGTTTATTTCAGTCACTAAGAGAGAGAGAGACATCATTATTTACTGTCATTAGAGGTTTTTGTTTTGCTTTGGTTATTGACCCTTAACTCTGCAGCAAAGATAATGATAGACTAAAGGGCTCTGGCATAGTAATTACACCAATTCCAACTTGAAAATGAACAACAGGAGTGTATAGCTGGAGGGGTTTAAAATCAGACTGTCAAGACCTTTTGAATTAACAAGTGAAATAATCTCTTACATGGCCAGAGCAGTGCAATTTGAAAATAGTCTGTATTCTATTATTTTAGGCAACTATTTGACCATAATGATTGTAATCTGTCCTGGGGGCTGCAGCGGACCTGTCGTTGGTGGACGGTACCCGGGACAGTCTCTATCTGGTGGGGAACTCACTGGGGCTACAGCCTAAGAAGGCTCGGACGTACATCGACGAGGAGTTAGAGAAATGGGCCCAAACGTATGTCCGTCACTCGTCCACAGTCTCACCCACCAAATCTCATATGTTTCTCCCCATAACAACTATTATTATTTTTACCAGGTTCTTGCTACACACAGCTGAATTGTTTCTTTATTATAATAAAACGTGGATTTTTTTTAGGCCCTTATGTTGCAATTCTGTTCAGTTCACAGCTTGTATGTGAAAGGGACGACAGAATGCTAACTGTCTACTTTGTATTGGTTTGGTGGATAGTGGTGGTTTAGAGGTTATGGACTGCTACCTGATGACCTAAAGCCAATGAGTGCAAATCCCACCTCAGAACACCACCACTAGTGTGCCCTTGAGCAAGGCACTTAACCTTAAATTGTTCCAGGGGGATTGTCCTGAGTCACTTTGGATGAAAGTGTCCCAAGCTAAATGGAACTACAATGCTAAATGTCGTAAATGTATGAAGATAACACCAGAGTCTTCTAACGTTTGGAGTCAAGAGACAGATTAAAAGAAAGATTTGTTAAGAAATACAGTGATCTGTTCTTATCAAGTGTGAGTGTCTCACCATGTACAGGGCTGTGCATACGTTTTAGGCAGGGGATGTTGTTTTGCAAAGGCAAAGGGTGGTCACACCAAATATTGATTGGATATTGATTTTCTTTTCACTCATTTTGCATTTTATGAATTGATAAAAAGAAATGAACAATTAAGATTTATTTATTTTTAAGGGATTCTTTCTGTAAAGCATTGTTTTTCACCCCTGTCTAAAACATTTGCACAGTACTGTATATCTGTTTGTCTCTTACAGTGGGGTCCATGGTCACATGCAGGGATGCAGGCCTTGGGCCTGGGCAGAGGACACCATTGAGGGACTCATGGCCAAAATAGTCGGTAATATAATCTTTTCAATCCTTGTTGGTGTGTCGAGGCAGTAGAGAGTAGAGATTTAGAGGCGCCACTGTGTGTGTGTGTGTGTGTGTGTGTGTGTGTGTGTGTGTGTGTGTGTGTGTGTGTGTGTGTGTGGCCATGGCACAGGTAAAAGTGAAGATGGAAAATACCTCTTTCAAATTTAACCTTTAGAATTTTGGTTACGTTTCATTTTGTTTAAATTTTTTTTTTGTGAGGGTGCTTTAGCCAAGGTCATTGTACCCATGCTTGTTTGGTAGGGTCCAAAGTTGAACTACGAAGGCAAGGGGGTTTTATAGAAAGCAAGTAGATGCTCTGCAGTATGCTTTAGTTTTTATTCTTTGCTTTAGACATTGGGGAAATATATAGACATATGTACTCTGTATTATGTGTGAGAGAGTAGAGGAAGATGGCCGACCCCACTACCATTACAAGGACCCTACACAAGGTTACGTATCTAGAAAAAGATTTATCAACATGTCAAATACTGTCAATTATCTAGGAGAACATCAAAGTTTGTGATGTGTTCATGTATGTGTGTTCATGCCTGTATGTATGTGTATTCACATGTGTGTGCGTGTGCGTGTGTGTGTGTTGGTGTGTGTGTTCGTGTGTGTTGGTGTGTGTGTGTGTGTGTGTGTGTGTGTTGGTGTGTGTGTGTGTGTGTGGTCGTCCAACAGGGGCAAAAGAGGAGGAGGTGGCCCTGATGAATGGATTGACTGTCAATTTACACCTTTTATTGGTATGGCCCTGCGTAGAGCACACACACACACACACACACACACACACACACACACACACACACACACACACACACACACACACACACACACACACACACACTTACACTCTTTTCTTTTGTCACACGACTTTGCAGCTTTCTTTCTACCGTCCCTCACCGGAACGTCACAAGATACTCCTGGAGGACAAAGCTTTCCCGTCGGATCACGTGAGTCCCAAACCTGTGTTTCTCTTTACTTTAACGAGGTGTTTAAAGGACCTCTGCTGTCTCCTGCCGCTCTCAGCGATTATTTTGGGGGCGAAGAATAAAATGACTTTGTCAACCAAAGTTTAAAGCGAACAAGATATTTTCAAATGTTTTGGGGATTTTAACAGTTTATAGTGCTCCATATTGCAGGTATATTAAAGAAAGCATTCTTTTAAAATCCTCATCTTGTCAGAGTAGGGGTAATATGTGACTTATTGTCATAGAGATAGAACACTAGAGGCTACATGTGATGTAATAGTGCTATTCAAGAATGTCCAAATTTGGCAGCCATCTTACCCGGGTATACTTCTAAACCGGTTATAATGGGAGTTAATGGGAAACAAGGCAGTTTCTTGCAGTAAAAAGTATATTTAAGTATATATAAACATCAAACAATATTTTTTTATTATTGTAGCATGTATAGGACCCCTGTAGCTGTCAAAATGTGTTAAATGTCAGTTTGTTACTGGTATATATTAAATTTTTACAGCTCTCAAAACAAACTCCTTTTAATGTCCTCAGCTAGACCTAACATGTTTGTGTGTGCTGTGTGTGTGATGTCCTCAGTTAGGCATAACATGTTTGTGTGTGCTGTGTGTGTGATGTCCTCAGCTAGACTTAATATGTTTGTGTGTGCTGTGTGTGTGATGTCCTCAGCTAGACCTAACTAGTTTGTGCGTGCTGTGTGTGTGATGTCCTCAGCTAGACTTAATATGTTTGTGTGTGCGATGTCCTCAGTTAGACCTAACATGTTTGTGTGTGCTGTGTGTGTGATGTCCTCAGTTAGACCTAACATGTTTGTGTGTGCTGTGTGTGTGATGTCCTCAGTTAGACCTAACATGTTTGTGTGTGCTGTGTGTGTGATGTCCCCCCACAGTACGCTGTGGAATCTCAGATCCGTCTGAGAGGCTACGTTCCTGAACGGAGCATGCTCCTCATGTACCCCAGAGAGGTAACGCTCCAACACTGGGACTGATGATTACATTACATAACAGCCATTTAGCCGTCCCACACATAGCCCTGTGTCTGTGCATACACATCATTCTCTGCTACATTACATTTGATATAGCCATTTAGCCGCACCACACATAACCCTGTAAATAACTGTGTCTGTGCATGCACATCATTCTCTTCTACAGATACAGTAACGTTCTAACACTGGGACTGATGATTATATTAGGTTACATTGTAGTCGTTTACGTACCACACATAAAGCTCTACACACACACACACCCACCCAATTTGCATTTCCGAAGCAGCTCTCCATCTCCTCTATTCTTTTGATGCTTTCCCAAAGGTTTGACTATTTATTGTTAAGTTTTATTTCCAAACAACACATAGGAAAAGCAGATTGTGAAACTTTTTGAACATTTCAGCACCAACGGTGAGATTTACACTGTGCGAGAGAATATACATTGGCAGACGGCAACCAAAGCAGCCACCCCCGTGCGATGGAGTGAAAGTGACGTTAACTGATTCAAACGTGGAAGAAGGGTGGCGCACACCGAGTGTTTTTTTTTTCACCCCCGTTGTCAGGGAGAGGAGACTCTGAGGACGGAGGACATTTTGGAGATGATCGAGAGAGAGGGAGACTCCATCGCCGTGGTGATGTTCAGCGGAGTGCAGTACTACACGGGACAGCTCTTTGACATGGCCGCCATCACTAAGGCTGGACAGGGAAAAGTACTTAGTTCCTTAATTACGACTCTACAAAGGAACTGCCGGGGCACTTGTTGTTTTAATGTTGTTAGCTGATTCACTAACTCTTGTTAAATTAATTCTAAACTCATAAGTAGAGGAAATGAGAGGTGCTTTAGAAAGTATACATTTTATTTATCTTATATTATACTAATAAGTATAATAATAATATAAATCGTGAACATAGAGTTATAAGGTTCCATCTCCACTTAGGCTACTTAAGAGATATTGGGTATGTAGTTTTTACTTTATGATTTACTGACCCTAAAAAATTTTTTCAATACAAATCACACCACACAGACATTAAGAAACACCCAAATGTTCAAAATGGTGCAAAAAACAAAATTTCTACAAAAATGGAGATGGAACCTTATAGCTCTAAGCTCACAAAATGTTATCTATTTTAAAGAGGCCATTACTTTTATTCAGTAAAAAAAACAAGGTTCGGTATTGGGGACTTTAGAGTGAGTAAAGCTGAAGCTGAAGCTGGTATATTGGATAGAATGGCTCCCTCTACTGGCCATTAGGTGTACAGCCATTTTGAATTATTTACCTGCGAAAAACATGCTACCAAAAGTTAGATTATATATTAGAAAATATTCACTTGGGTTAGATTTATTTAGTCCCCATTAAAAATGGTCGTAGCTAAGGTCTAATCTTTTCCCCTAAGTTAAATCAAACACTGCTACTCCTACAAACCTCTGTTACATCTTAAAGTGGTGTTTGATAAATGACGAAGGAGTGCCTTGTTTTACCCCAGGGCTGCTACGTGGGCTTTGACTGCGCTCACGCTGTGGGCAACGCTGAACTGCAGCTGCACGACTGGGGAGTGGACTTTGCATGCTGGTGCACCTACAAGGCCAGTCCCTCACACTGAACCAGAGAGCGTGCACACACACGCACACGCACGCACACACACACGCACGCATCCACCAACCCACCCACCCATGCACGCACGCACGCACGCACGCACGCACGCACGCAGTCTGTAGACAAACTACATCAAGCACTTCTTATTTCACACACTGTTAAATAGGAGCATCTATTTGAGTGAAATCCTCATGACCACACTGATGATAACGTACAAACACACACTGATGATAACGTACAAACACACACTGATGATAACGTACAAACACACACTGATGTTAATGTACAAACACACACTGATGTTAATGTACAAACACACACTGATGATAATGTACAAACACACACTGATGATAATATACAAACACACGCTGCTGATAATGTACAAAAACTTGCTGCCGATAATGTACAAACACACACTGATGATAATGTAAAAAACACACATTGATGTGAATATACAAACACACGCTGATCTGAATGTACAAACACACACTGATGTGAATGTACAACCACATTAAACACACACTGATAATATACAAACACAAGCTGATGATAATGTACAAACACACACTGATGTGAATGTACAAACACATTGAACACACACGCTGATGATAATGTACAAACACACACTGATGATAATGTACAAACACATGCTGATGATCACGTACAAACACAGACTGATGACAATGTACAAACACACACTGCTGACAATGTAAAAACACACACAGGTCCTACTCCCATCCCATGCAGGATAAACTGCAAGGAGCATGTTCTTATTTCACACACAGCCAGTGGTTCAGTGGGAACTGTTATTTGAGTGAAATCTGGAGTCTGGTTGTTCCAGGGAAAGTAGAATGTGTATAGAGGAGGCATTAGAAAGCAATGAGTTTACTTTTTAATGATACTGCTCATCATGGCACAGGAAGTTATTTTAAGGAAGCTGTCATAATGGCTTGTTTTGTCGTCGTTTCTTTCTCAATCGGAGCACGGATGTCCTTGGACTGTTGAGACTAGCGACATGGATTTAACACCACTGATCATAATCGCAAAAGTTATATGAATATTCGTATGGAGGATGATTTGTGTCAATATTAAATAATTAAATATTTCATTAAATTCAAAATGAAATAACTGAAATAAATGTAACACATTTAATTATTCATGTACATAATTATATTTTTTCCATATTTAACTATAAATTTATTAATATTGGCACAAATCATCCTCTATATATCCGATCAGTGTAAAATTATACTGTAAGATAAGATTGACCAAAAAAAAACAATGACATGAATTTTTTTTTTTACAGTATTTGAATTCTGGAGCAGGTGGAATAGCTGGGGCCTTTGTTCACGAAAAGAATGCTGAGACCGTCAAACCATCGTGAGTAACCCGTCCATGTTCTCCACGGTGTAAAACACTTACACTTTATCACACTGAAAAACAACAGCAAATGTACTTCAGTGCCCCAGCTCTGTAACTATTTCAGTGACACGTGCCGGGTTCAAACCTCACGAGTGGAGCACAGTCAGATATAGTTCCAGTCCTGTCTCGTCTTTACCACAAATGTTGTTGTTGTTGTTGTTGTTGTTGATGTTGTTGTTGTTGTTGTTGTTGTTTTTACTTTAGGCTTCTGGGATGGTGGGGTCACGATTTAAAAACCCGTTTCAAGATGGACAACGGTAAAACTATTACATCCTACAAACGCAAACATTTCACTTGCTTGACATTAGTATACTGTTACATAATGATGACTTCAAACATTGCAAGTCAATAAAACGAACACTCCAATGCATGCCTTCTTGTAAGACACACAGTTTCGAAACCGGATTCACACTGCCATCTAGTGGTTTCCAATGGTATTACACCAGGCACCGGAATCATGTTGGATTGTACAAACACATCCACTGTTGTCCTACTGTTGGTTTCCCCTTCTACAGTTATGGATCTTATCCCCGGTGTGGGAGGCTACAGGCTATCCAACCAGCCGTTTCTATTGGTTTGCCCACTACAAGCCAGCTTGGAGGTACAAGTGAATCGAAACGCTTTATTTTAAGTCTCTGTTAAACACATGAGTATGGAATCATTATAAATATTGACTTAGACGTAACACAAAGCCATATCGCATGATGCAAGGTCGGAGATTCCAATAACACCCAAAAAATATATATAAAATGTATAGAACATATTTAAAATGTTACAATAAGCTCTACCCTAACCTAAGTGTTCATCTTGACTTGAATGTCCGATAACATATTTAAAATGTATTTATCAAAGAATATACGTATTAAAAATGTTATAAAGCCTTTTCCTCTCAAAAGTGATTGCCATCATCAGTATGTCTGAAAACACATTGTCATATGTCATTAAAATCTGTATCGGAGAATATTTCATATTTTACCATAACCTTTTCCATAACCCAGGTGTTTAACCTTAAAAGTATGTCTGAGAACATATTTAAAATGTATTATTATTATTATTATTATTATTATTGTAATAATAATAATAATAATAATAATAATAATCATAATTATTATTATTATTATTATTGTATTATGTGTTTAACATGATCATTATGTCTGAGAACATATTTTAAATCGAATGTATTATTATTATTATTATTATTATTATTATTACTAGGTTTTTAACATGACCAGTATGTCAGCCTTGAGGAAGAAGTCTATCCTGTTGACGGGTTACCTGGAGTTCCTGATCCAACTCTTCTACACCAAGGACAAGGCCCGACCACACGCGCCCTCCGTCCGCATCATCACGCCCTCTGACCCCAGGGCGCGCGGCTGCCAGCTCTCGCTGTGCTTCTCCGTCCCGATCCGGGCCGTGTTTCTGGAGCTGGAGAAGAGAGGCGTTGCCGTGAGTGACTGTTAACACACTATCATAAAGATAAATATATATTCAAAAAGTCAATTCAAATTACTTTAAGATACTGTGCACAGCAATACTAAGGTGAAAAGTAAAATCAAATATTAATAACATTTATATTAATTAATATTGAATTAGATACTGTGGGGTTGTTGGTCTACTCTGTGGCAAAATGTATCACATGCTAAAAGGTAAGGTACTTTACTTCATGTAAAGTCTTCCTCTTGTTGAAACGTTTTATTGACTGCTAAAGTCTTAAGAGAAGGCACGATGAAAGGTTAAAGGTTACCGTGTTCAGACTGTAGCCGTTGGTTCAGTGCCAAGGCAGCTTTAGGTTCAGAATCTCTGAAAGAGAGATACATCCTCACTAGTCTCTGTAGGGGAATACCGCTCAGTCTGTCCCGTGATTGTAAACTATTCACTTACTTAAATTACACATATCATATGTGTCATCAGACTAATATCATTATATATAAAAAAGATTTTCCCAGATTCCTAAAATAATTTGTCTTCAAATACATGTATATATTTTAAGTAGTAATTGATTTACCCCAACCACATCTGGCTGGATAATAAATGTTGGGGTTTGTTGTCTTACCAAAATGTCCACTGGCTTCATTCCAAGATGGCGCCCATAGCTGTGGCCACACCCACAATCACACCCTATCACCTTCTTAAAGGCCCAGCACACTAAAACAGTGACGGTTATAATCTAATAGAAATCAAATCAAATCAAATCATGTTTATTTATAGAGCACGTTTAAAACAGGCAGAGCTGACCAAAGTGCTACATTCAGATACAGTATATCAAACACAACAACAACAACAAACAGTTGTGACACATAAACATACCATATACAAGCTACGTGCAGGGAAAACCACTAAGATGCAAAGGCTAATGAGAAGAAATTAGTTTTGAGCTGAGACTTGAAGGAATCGACAGAAGGGGCAAATCTGATAAGAGAGGGAAGGCTGTTCCATAATTTAGGGGCTGTGACAGCAAATGCGCGGTCACCTCTGATAGGTCTAATTCAGAAGACCTAAGAGGCCTGGGGTTAGTGTATGGTCTCAGTAGATCTGTGATGTAGGAGGGGGCAAGTTGGTTCAATGCTTTTTAGAGACAAATAGCAGGATCTCAAAATTATATATCATTCGTATAGAGCAGGAATAAAAGTTGTTCGTTTTTTTTATTTTAGAAATTTTTTTTGTATAATTCCTCCGTAGGAAGTCAAGGAAACGTCAGAGGGAAATAGAAAACAGAAATAAAGAAACAGAACGTAGAGAATAGAAAATAACATAACATATAATGTATTCAATTCCACTCGTACATAGCCAATGGTTTTTACTGGTGTTGTAAACTTCCCTGTCGTGTCCTCTTGCCCACTGTCTCCATGTCTTATCCATCCTCTGTCCTTTTGTCCCTTCTCTCCTTGTCTCCATGTGTCCTCTCTCTGTCTCCATGTGTCCTCTGTCTCCATGTGTTCTCTCTCTGTCTCCATGTGTTCTCTCTCTGTCTCCATGTGTCCTCTCTCTGTCTCGATGTGTTCTCTCCTTGTCTCGATGTGTCCTCTCTCTGTCTCCATGTGTCCTCTCTCTGTCTCCATGTGTCCTCTCTTTGTCTCCATGTGTCCTCTCTTTGTCTCCATGTGTCCTCTCTCTGTCTTCATGTGTTCTCTCTTTGTCCCCATGTTTTCTCCCTTCGTCTCCATGTGTCCTCTCTCTGTCTCCATATGTCCTCTCTCTGTCTCCATGTTTCCTCTCTCTGTCTCCATGTGTCCTCTCTTTGTCTCCATGTGTCTCTCTCTCTTTGTCTCCATGTGTGTCCTCTCTCTGTCTCCATGTGTCCTCTCTTTGGCTCCATGTGTTCGCTCTTTGTCTCCATGTGTCCTCTCTTTGTCTCCATGTGTCCTCTCTCTGTCTTCATGTGTTCTCTCTTTGTCCCCATGTTTTCTCTCTGTCTCCATGTGTCTCTCTCTCTCTGTCTCCATGTGTCCTCTCTCTGTCTCCATGTGTTCTCTCTCTGTCTCCATGTGTTCTCTCTCCATGTGTCCTCTCTCTTGTCTCCATGTGTCTCTCTCTCCCCATGTGTCTCTCTTGTCCTCTCTCCATGTGTCCTCTCTTTGTCTCCATGTGTCTCTCTTTGTCTTCCATGTGTTCTCTCTTTGTCCCCATGTGTGTCTCTCTTTTTCTCTCTCTGTCTCCATGTGTCCTCTCTCTGTCTCCATGTGTCCTCTCTCTGTCTCCATGTGTCCTCTCTCTGTCTCCATGTGTCCTCTCTTTGTCTCCATGTGTTCTCTCTCTGTCCTCTCTCTTTGTCTCCATGTGTTCTCTCTCTGTCCCCATGTGTCCTCTCTCTCTCTGTCTCCATGTGTCCTCTCTCTGTCTCCATGTGTTCTCTCTCTCCATTGTTCTCTCTCTGTCTCCATGTGTCCTCTCTCTGTCTCTCTCTGTCTCCATGTGTCCTCTCTCTTTCTCTCCATGTGTCCTCTCTCTGTCTCCATATGTCCTCTCTCTGTCTCCATGTGTTCTCTCTTTGTCCCCATGTGTTCTCTCTCTGTCTCCATGTGTCCTCTCTTTGTCTCTCTCTCTGTCTCCATGTGTCCTCTCTTTTTCTCTCTCTCTTTGTCCTCTCTCTCCATGTGTTCTCTCTCTCTCTGTCTCCATGTGTCCTCTCTCTGTCTCTCTCTCTGTCTCCATGTGTCCTTTGTCTCTCTTGTCTCCATGTGTCCTCTCTCTGTCTCCATGTGTCCTTTCTCTCTGTCTCCATGTGTTCTCTCCTCTTTGTCTCCATGTGTCCTCTCTCTGTCTCCATGTGTTCTCTCTTGTCCCCATGTGTTCTCTCTCTTGTGTCTCTCTCTCTCTGTCTCCTCTCTCTTTGTCCCATGTGTTCTCTCCCATGTGTTCTCTCTCTGTCTCCATGTGTCCTCTCTCTGTCTCCATGTGTTCTCTCTCTGTCTCCATGTGTTCTCTCTTTGTTCCCATGTGTCTCTCTCTCTTTGTTCTCTCTCTCTCTGTCTCTCTCCATGTGTCCTCTCTTTGTCTCTCTGTCTCCATGTGTCCTCTCTCTGTCTCGATGTGTTCTCTCCTTGTCTCCATGTGTCCTCTGTCTCCATGTGTTCTCTCTTTGTCTCCATGTGTCCTCTCTCTGTCTCCATGTGTCCTCTCTCTGTCTCCATGTGTCCTCTCTCTGTCTCCATGTGTCCTCTCTTTGTCTCCATGTGTCCTCTCTTTGTCTCTCTTTTTCTCTCATGTGTCCTCTCTTTGTCTCCATGTGTCCTCTCTCTGTCTCTCATGTGTCCTCTCTTTGTCTCCATGTGTCTCTCCATGTGTCCTCTCTCTGTCTCCATGTGTGTCTCTCTCTCCTCTCTCTGTCTCCATGTGTCCTCTCTTTGTCTCCATGTGTCCTCTGTCTCATGTGTTCTCTCTCTGTCTCCATGTGTCCTCTCTTTGTCTCCATGTGTCCTCCCTTCGTCTCATGTGTCCTCTCTCTGTCTTCATGTGTTCTCTCTTTGTCCCCATGTTTTCTCCCTTCGTCTCCATGTGTCCTCTCTCTGTCTCCCTATGTCCTCTCTCTGTCTGGTTGTTTCCTCTCTCTGTCTCCATGTGTCCTCTCTTTGTCTCCATGTGTCCTCTCTTTGTCTCCATGTGTCCTCTGTCTCCATGTGTCCTCTCTTTGTCTCCATGTGTCCTCTCTCTGTCTCCATGTGTCCTCTCTCTGTCTCCATGTGTCCTCTCTTTGTCTCCATGTGTCCTCTCTTTGTCTCCATGTGTCCTCTCTCTGTCTCCATGTGTTCTCTCTCTGTCTCCATGTGTCCTCTCTTTGTCTCCATGTGTCCTCTGTCTCCATGTGTCCTCTCTTTGGCTCCATGTGTCCTCTCTTTGTCTCCATGTGTCCTCTTTTGGAGCTCTGGAGAGGATCGCAAGATAAGTTTAGCAGACCATGCTTCAATGTGCTGGAAGAAGTGGTTTTAACAGTTGTGACAGATAGCTCAGTGAACTTGAACAAATGCTGTCTATTTCACAGCTCATGCCAGCATAGGTTCAAATCCTGTCTTTGAGACTCTGTTTAGAAATGCTGCACATGAACATCCAGACAGAGCTGGCAGATAGCTCATTGGGTTACTGCAGTCACCTGAGAAACTATGCGTTTACCGAAATACCTCAATTGGTTGGAGAAATGCCTCATCTGAAGCAGCACCAAGTAGTCCAATGAGTTAATGCTGTTATCACCCAAAAAAACATGAATTGGTTTGTCATTTCAAATCCAGTTTTACGTTGCAATTTTCATTTATTTTTAATTCATGTTTAGATATGAACAGTTCAGATCGGAGTAGAGCTGGCACATATCTCGACTATTTAAAGCTGTAACTGTCAAGTTAATTTTACAAAGTGACATGAGCTCAAATATTTGTAAGATTCATACGGTTTGTCTTTGACAATGTTTCAATAAGGTGAACAAAGACTTTCGTTAGAGGAGTTCTCAGACAGCTCAGTGGGTTAATGCTGTAGTCACCTGAGCAACTTTACATTAAGGTGTGGGTTCAAATCCACCATCCTATTACAATAATGTTTTCTGAGACAATGTTTAAATGTGCCGGGAAAGACGTTTTGGATTGAGCTGTCAGATAGCTTGACAAGTAAGAACACTGGATATCCATATAACTGCGTAGGGTGACATGGGTTCAAATCTTTTAAGTGCAGTGTTTCAACAGCAGATGTTTATTACAATGTTTAAAATAAGGTGGAGGACAAGACATCAGGACATCTTTCAAACAGCTCAGTGGGTTAGTGCTGTGTTCACTCTCAAACAATTTTTAATGCAGGTTTGAGTCCTGCATGGAACTAGTGTAGGTAATCCACTGCTCATTTATAATTTTGAAGGGTAGAAGGAGGGCTGAATGTTTGAATGGTTTTTCAGGAAAAAATGGAAGCTTTTAGGTTTTAGTAATGTGTGTAATGTGAAGACTCTCTTCAAAAAGAGTGTTCTAAATGTTCAGACGGAGGGTAAAGCAGAACATGTACTTGTAGTTTTGGTGACTTGGTCTAAAGATTAGGTGCATGAGGTAATGGTGTAGTGACTGTGCTTCAAAAACCAGTTTAAGAGTGTAGGCAATTGGAAAAACTCAAGATGTAGGATAATGCTGCCACCTGGTGGCCAAATGATGGTACTAATAGATCACTGTTGGCGCTCTTTCAGTGTAGTTGAGTAGTGCATAAGCTCCTCCCACCAGGTGTTTCGGACTGTTTGCCCACGTCTGATTGGCTGTGTGGCTGTGTGTCTTCATCTGATTGGCTGTGTGGCTGCGCGATCTTCCTCATCAGACACTTTGGGGAGAGGAATGCTCCCTGTGGTTTTAGAGAGAACACACTAACTCTGGTTCCTGGCTGCTTGTAGCCCTACACACACGCACACACGCACACACAGTCATCGACACACAAGGTTATAATTTTGTCCATGTTTAATCTTGTCACCGTATGTCTTTGTGACAATGTTTAAGTTGGGAGGACGAACACTTGTTCGACGTTCTAGCCAGTGCTTCTGTTGAGCTTGTTTAAATGTGCTGGAAAAGAAAGGTTCAATAGAGCTGACAGATAGCTCAGTGAGTTAGAACAAATGGTGTCTATCTCACAGCTCATGGCAGCATAGGTTCTAGTCCTGTTTAATTTTCATGTTTAAACTTTATCTCTTTGAGAGTGAGTTTAAATGTGCTGAACAATAATGTTTAGACAGAGCTGACAGATATCTCAATGAGTTACAGCACGTGTAGTCCATTTCACAGATCATCCCAGCATAGGTTCAAATCTTGTCTGTGTTTAATATTACACCTGTACCAAGGTATGAGTTCAAATCCAGCCTATTATTACAAGAATGTTTTGTAAGACAATGTTTGAATGTGCAGGACCAGAAGATTTAGACAGAGCTTCTAGGTAGCTCAATCAGTAAGGACAAGGCATGTTATGTGTGACCGCATATGGAGACATGGGTTCAAATCTGTTTATGTCTTATATTAAAACAATATGTCTTTATGACAATGTTTAAATACAGCGGCGGGAACTGTGTGAGGAGAGCACTATAATAGCTCAATGAGTAAGAACAAAGGATGTCCGTGTGATGGACATGGGTTCAAGACCTGTTGATATCTTATCTTGACACAAAGTGTGTTTATGACAATGTTTAAATACAGCGACGGATACAGCGTCAGGAGAGCTCTCCAACAGCTCAATGAGTTAGAACAAAGGATGTCCATGTGATTCACATGGGTTCAAGTCTTGTCAATATCTTATATTGAAACGATGTGTCTTAATGACAATGTTGAAGTAAGGTGACGAAAAGGTGTCAGCAGAGCTCTCAGGTAGCTCAACGGGTTGATGCTGGCTTCACCCTCCAGTAACAGGTCTTGCAACGTCTCCTCGTTGCAGCGCAGGTTCGAGTCCTGCATTGAACATTCGCACTTCCCATGATAATGTTAACTAACCTTGTCTCTCCAACCAAACAGCAGCTTACTCCAGTGGACTTCCTGACCTCATCGCTGGATGACAAGGTGAGTGGGGTGGGGTTGTCCCGGCACCAGGAGGGACACCCCATGGGGGGCTGGGGTGGGAGGGTACACAGGGGTGCTTGCCCCCTGTGAAGATGGGACGAGGTAGGGTGGGAGTATTGCCTATGTCCAGAGCTGTGAGGAATTTGGAAATGTTTTTTTCATATGAAAAATAAATTCCTAATCACTCTCGCTCTGGACATAGGCAATACTCCCACCCTACCTCGTCCCATCTTCACAGGGGGCAAGCACCCCCTGTGTACCCTCCCACCCCAGCCCCCCCATGGGGTGTCCCTCCTGGTGCCAGGACAACCCCACCCTACTCACCTTGTCATCCAGCGATGAGGTCAGGAAGTCCACTGGAGTAAGCTGCTGTTTGGTTGGAGAGACAGGGTTAGTTAACATCATCATGGGAAGTACGATTGTTTAATGCAGGACTCGAACCTGCGCTGCAACGAGGAGACGTTGCAAGACCTGTTGCTGGAGGGTGAAGCCAGCATCAACCCGTTGAGCTACTTGAGAGCTCTGCTGACACGCTTTTCGTCACCTTACTTCAACATTGTCATTAAGACACATCGTTTCAATATAAGATATTGTCAAGACATCCACGGACTTGAACCCATGTCACTCACATGGACATCCGTTGATCTTACTCGTTGAGCTATCGGAGAGCTCTCCTAATGCTCTTTCCGTCGCTGTATTTCAACATTGTCATAAAGACACATCATTTTAATATAAGATAATGACAGGATTTGAACCCATGTCACTCACATGGTCATCCTTTGTTCTTACCCATTGAGCTATTACAGAACTCTTCTGGCACCTTTTCCATCGCTGTATTTAAACATTGTCGTAAATACGTATTGTTTTAATATAAGATACCAATGGATTGGAACTCATGTCACTCTCACAGACATTCCTTGTCCTAACTCATTGAGCTCCCCGAAAACCCTGTCCAGGTCTTCTGGTCCTGCACATTCAAACATTGTCTTACAAAACATTCTTGTAATAACAGGCTGGATTTGAACCCATACCTCAATGCATAGTTTCTCAGGTGACTACTGCATTACCCCAATGAGGTATCTGCCAGTTCTGTCTGGATGTTCTTGTGCAGCACATTTAAACATAGCCTCAAAAAAATCCAGGTGTAATATTACACAGACAAGATTTCAACCTATGCTGGAATGATCTGTAAAATGGACTACACATGTTGTAACTCATTGAGCTATCCGTCAGCTCTGTCAAAACGTTATTGTTCAGCATGTTTAAACTCACTCTCAAAGAGATAGTTTAAATATAAAAATCAAACAGGATTTGAACCTATGCTGGCATGAGCTCTGAAATAGACAGCATTTGTTCTAACTCACTGAGCTGTCTGTCAGCTCTGAAGAAGCCTCGTCAAGGATATTTAAACCTTGTCTCACAAACTGATCTAGTAATATGAAGCTGGGTTTGTACCCACACCCCACGTAAACGTTTGAACTTTAACCTGTTTTAAAGTCTAATGTCTTGTGTTTGTCTCCTAATCCGATGTGTCCTCCTGTCTCCTGTGTGTCTCCTAATCTGATGTTGTGTCCTCCTTTCTCCTAATCTGATGTCTCCTATTCTGACAGTGTTTTAATCCATCCTCTGTTAAATGTATGGGTCCTCCTGTTTCCTGTTTGTCTCCTAATCTGATGTGTCCTGTCTCCTGTTTCCTGTTTGTCTCCTAATCTGATGTGTCCTCCTGTCTCCTAATCTGACGTGTCCTCCTGTCTCCTGTTTGTCCCACAGTGTGACATGAGGGAGCCCACGGTGCTGAGGATCGCTCCGGTCCCGCTCTACAACTCCTTCACCGACATTCACCGCTTCGTCTCCGTGCTGGGGGACGCGCTCGCCGCCTGTGACCACCTCACACCCTCACCCAGATAGACCAACACCTCTCTCTGCCTGTGACCCCCTCACCCAGATAGACCAACACCTCTCTCTGCCTGTGACCCCCTCACCCAGATAGACCAACACCTCTCTCTGCCTGTGACCCCCTCACTCAATAAAGGCACCAATAAAAGACTAGACCCTGTGGGGGCGCTACTCTGTCCACCAGCGTTTATATTTGTTGACGTACACACATGGTGGGGTTCTAGTGTGCAGTCCACCTGCATAACAAAGACACGTCTCCACAGAGTGTCAGTATATCAGGGTCTCCACAGAGTGTCAGTACATCAGGGTCTCCACAGAGTGTCAGTATATCAGGGTCTCCACAGAGTGTCAGTATATCAGGGTCTCAACAGAGTGTCAGTACATCAGGGTCTCAACAGAGTGTCAGTACATCAGGGTCTCAACAGAGTGTCAGTACATCAGGGTCTCAACAGAGTGTCAGTACATCAGGGTCTCCACAGAGTGTCAGTATATCAGGGTCTCCACAGAGTGTCAGTATATCAGGGTCTCAACAGAGTGTCAGTACATCAGGGTCTCCACAGAGTGTCAGTATATCAGGGTCTCAACAGAGTGTCAGTAAATCAGGGTCTCAACAGTGTGTCAGTACATCAGGGTCTCAACAGAGTGTCAGTCTCAACAGAGTGTCAGTATATCAGGGTCTCAACAGAGTGTCAGTACATCAGGGTCTCAACAGAGTGTCAGTACATCAGGGTCTCAACAGAGTGTCAGTATATCAGGGTCTCAACAGAGTGTCAGTATATCAGGGTCTCCACAGCATTCCATGCATTGTCAGTGATACCTATTTCAGATTTACTTGATTTTGTATCTCTTTGTGAAAATCTTTTCACTACACCTTACCCCCCACCCATCCCCCCTACAACCATGGCCCCTTCCTGACCCCTTCCTGAACCCTTCCTTTTGACCTTTGATATTTCACTGAGGAGGACACTCACAGCGTCGGGGTGGGGTGGGGTGGGGGGGACCAAACGGCGCGGTGCAGACGCTGCTGACGAGCGATCCATCTCTGGCGTCGCATTACACACCTCGCTGGCCCCGCGGCGCTCGCCCACCAATTAACAGAGCCACTTTATTACATAGCGGGTCGCTCCTAATGCCCTCGCCCTGACTCTCTGCACTATTACCTTGACGAATGCCTATTCCACAATTAGATGTAATTGGCATATCAATATGCAAAAGCTAAACGGATTAACCCTCTTCTTTTACAACTAATGAGCGCTCCTGTGCCCAGCTGGCGAATGCACCACAAATTAGCATTTGTCATCTTTTTAGGCCGACGCAGAAATGAATAATTGAAAGGAGGGAGGGATGTTTCTCCGTTCTTTTTCTTTCTCTCGTTCTCTCTCTCTCGCTCTCTCCCTCCCTCCTTTGGGCTCCTCAAAATCAAAAAATGGTGATTACGTTGAAAATGCTAATCTACTGTACTGCCGTCACCGTCGGAAACAGAGTGGGGGTGGGGGGGGCAATCGGTTGGTTCATACGGCGACATTGGAACATCTTAAACAAAGGGTGCGCTGTTTGTCGTGCGACCGCTGGTTCTGTTCTGAGAGGGCGTCTCAGCGAGAGGCAGGGAATCGGCTGATTTGACACTCCGACGTTGTTCCGTCACAGAGTCCACTATAAAAGCACCATGGTGGTAGAGACAGCATGGCCTTTGTGTCACGGTGGTGTCTTATCAGTTTCCCTGTGTGTGAGGGGGACATGAGATACACAGAAAGAGTGCTTATTACAGAGGGAGAGAGAGAGAGGGAGGGAGGGAGGGAGGGAGGGAGAGAGAGAGAGAGAGAGAGAGAGAGAGAGAGAGAGACAGAGAGAGAGAGAGAGGGAGGGAGGGAGGGAGGGACGGAGGGAGAGAGAGACAGAGAGAGAGAGAGAGATGGTCCTTATAACATCCAGTTTGTGTGTGTGTGTGTATACGTGTGTGTGTGTGTGTGTGTGTGTGTGTGTGAGTGTGTGTTAACATCCACATCTTGAGGCTTTGTAATGTAATCACCAATAGAAGACCCCAGTGGACCTGCTGCTGGAGCTGCCAGTCGTTCCAACACCCAACACACACACACACACACACACACACACACACACACACACACACACACACACACACACACACACACATACACACACACACACACACACACACACACACACACACACACACACACACACACACACACACACACACACACACACACACACACACACACACACACACACACACACAGAGAGAGTCAGATCCAGGAGGGAGTTGTTGGTTTGTGTATGCTGTCAGACTCTGGTCGACCAACACTACAAAGCCAGAAACAGAGAGGGCCAGTTAGACAGGTGACCTTTAACCTCCGAACAGGCACCGCACCTTAGAGGATGGAAAAACGTCTCTACCGCTGAAAATTACATGATTCTACGTGACAGCCCACTCTAAACTGTTAAAGTACACACAGTACACACACAGTACACTCAGTATACACAGTACACTCAGTACACTCAGTATACACAGTACACACACAGTACACTCAGTACACTCAGTACACTCAGTACACACACAGTACACACACAGTACACTCAGTATACACAGTACACACAGTAGACACAGTACACTCAGTATACACAGTACACTCAGTACACATAGTATACACAGTACACTCAGTACAGACAGTACACACAGTATACTCAGTACACACATCACTCTGTCTGCAAACCACTCCCCAGGTGAGCTCTCTCTATGTCTCTGGGAACTACAAAAGCTTTTGAGATTCTAGAGTACTGAATAAAGGTGAGTACTAATTCAGGTAAGTACTGATAAAAGGTGAGTACTAATTAAGGTAAGTACTGATAAAAGGTGAGTTGTAATTCAATAAAGGTAGGGTGAATTATATGCCAAGACAGACAAAGCAGACGATTTTTTCAGCCACATTCAAAAACTCAAATGTACTTGAAGAGCGGGGTGTTCCACTACGTAACACATTGCATGTTCTTACCATGTCAGATCAACTTACCTCTAGGAGGAGAACCAGTCATTCAATAGAACTAGTCATTCAATATAACCCTTAATTCAAGTGAACAAGTCATTTGATGAAATCAGTCATTCAATATAACCAGTCATTCAAGAGAACCAGTCATTCAGGAGAACCCGCCATTCACAAATAAAAAGTCTCTCAAGAGAACCAGTCATTCAAAA